>CAHIKZ030001113.1:4765000-4812500 GCA_903632075.3 Acanthosepion pharaonis
ACCTCCAAAAAATCGCTAAAAAGAAAGACGCAGGATGAAAGAATACCCAAAACTTAATAAAATAAAACTTTATCGTCAAAATAATAATTGCTAAGAGGAAAGAGCAAAGGACTTTTTTTTTAACCAGGTCTTTATTCTTTTTAGAAACCTGAAAATTCTGGTTTAGTGATCATTTTGCGACGAAAAATACATTGATTTGGAAATCCTTTCAAAAATCAGGTAATTGTAGAATTTAAATAAGACTTTCAGAACTTTTTTAGAAAATATTTGTAAATTTATTCTTTAAAATTTGTTATCTATCCCCCCCACACACACCACTTATTTAATTTTATGGAATTTTCGAGAAATTGTGTTTTTGTATCGCAAAATATTTATATATATTATAAGAACAAGTCCTCGGAGAAAGTAAATCAAATTAAATTTTAAATCAACAGATCTTTTTTGGTCAAACAGGATCCTCACTTACAGAAAGTACGCTCTGAATCGGAAAATAAAAATGCAATAAAACTAATATATTATTTAATTAGAAAAGCTTTTAATACACACACACATATATATATATATATATATATAATATTTTAAACTAAAAGAAAGTTATATGTATTTCAATTCATATTAATTAAACTTTCACTCAGATAATTTTCATCAAACTAATTATCTTTATTAAAAAAATATTTAAAGATAAATTATACTTTCCAGAAAAGTATACTTTATTTTTTAATAAAAATAATTATTTTGTGTTGACGGATTTGTCAGTATGGACGAATATATAGATTTTACTGATAAAGAGGGAAACGATTTCAATCAACTTAAACTCGGTATGAAATATACCAAACTATTTGGCTTATTGGTAATATTAAATTTAATCTATTAGCTTGGAATTAAAACTAAAATTAATGCTTTAATAAAGAATTTTCATTTTTAAAAATACATTTTAAAATTAGATATCCCTTTTTTGGGAGGTATCTACCGTGTATCTATTACAAATTTATGAAATGCTTATAATTTATGGGGAAAGTGGATAACGTTATAAGCTATCAAATACGGTAGTAACGAGCTGCTTATATTATGACACTACGAGTGTCGTAATATAATGATATATGATATTATATATAGAATATATGATATATGACATCATATATAATATACGTCCTGGGTATGACGATAAACTGCATCCAGCAACAAGGCCTCTGATTGGGAGGTTGTGAGGAGTATGGAAGCACCTCCTAACTGCTGTTGTTCCAAGGTTCACCCTGACCCGGGGTGGTAGCACTTGTTAGGGTCCCAGCTATGGGTAAATAGTTTTTAATAGAGTTTCATAATAAAAATACCAGCAATACAAATTGCAATATATAAAATGTACATTCACAAAAACCGATTCCCATAAACTACAAATTCCTCTCAATGGGGCCACCCGTTTGCCGTGGGTGGCGACCTGTGATGCTTGGGGACGGAATCCTGGTGACTAAGTGACTCCTGATCCGGTATATAATGACCAGTAGTGTCCACAAAACATCACTTCGCTCCCTACCTAGGATAGACGGGCGGATGGAATAGCCCAATACATATCAATTGGCTAGTTACATAGTGGCAGGGGCTAGTTGGGAAGATAGATAATGGCTCCGACATGGCTGTGAATCCTTACACCATACTATATACTTGGGTAGATATGGTGGGGGAATGCGGGTGCTCGTATCCACTTTCATTACAACTATCCCGTCTGCGTAGCCCTGGACGAAGGGGTGGTTGGGAAATACAGACGAAGAATACAAAAATCAAAATTATATGGCTATCTCGTACAAAAGACATCATGAGACTTCTGAAACAGAAAGTGAAAACAAAATATCAGGAAAAAAAACAATTTCCAACTTTCATAGTTATAGAATCACTAGATGTTGAAATATCAAAAAATGACTCCTTTTGTGTTGCAAAGGGTTATATCAGCCATGATTGAACTAAAATCTGTAAAAAAAATAAAGAAAAATATTACACTTTTAGTTCAAGTAAAAACAAAAAAAAAGACGCAGAAAAATTATTAAAAAATCAAGTAAATAGACAACAATAAAGTAAACTCTTACCCCCACATATTTCTTAACTCTTAATTAAGGGAGTAATAAAATGCCCAGAGTTGTCACTCTGCTCATCAGAAGAAATTAAAAATGATGACACCGTAAAAAAGCAAGGAGTAACAAACGTCAAAAGAATTCAAATAAAAGAAATGACACATCAATAAACACAAACACATACATTTTGACATTCAACAACCCTACTCAACCTAAAGAAATAAAGATAAGATACTCAATAGTCAAGGTGGAGTCATTCCTAATCCCCGTAGATGTCACTAATGTCAGAAATTTGGTCATCTACAAAATCTTTATATGAGAGCATCAGTCTGTCGAAGATGTGGGGAACTTGAGTCTGATCATGAAGACTCACTCTGTGAAAGGCCTCCTTTATGTCCAAGCTGTTGAAAAAACACTCAGCAGATTCTAAAAAGTGTAACATCTGGAAAAAAGGAAAAGGAAATAATAGGAATAAAATACACGCAAAACATCTAATTCCAAGAAGCCAGAAAACAGGTCGAACCTTATTCACTTCCAATATCATATGCAACTATCACTAAAATATCAAACCACCAAAATGACATCCAAGAGAACAATGCAATAAGAAGCCAAAATCTTACAACTCTAAAAGTCTAGAACTACTAAAATGTAGTATATCACACATAAATCAAACTCCCATAGACAAAACAAATCCTATCCCGTTAACCTCAAACAAAAAAATAATTTATATATACAAAACAATTAACTCCGAAAAATCACAACCCAAAGTGCAAAAATCCTTCAAGAAATAGAACCCTCTAAACATTCCCAAGAGAATCAAAAGGTGCATAAAAAAATAATACAACCCAGTACATCGTTGAAGAATCAAGCGAAATGGACATAGATGAACAAAACTCTATTCCATCTCAAACAAGGGAGCGGCCATCATCCAAACAAAGATTGTCAAAAGAACCTAATGGAAAATCTAAGGAAATAAGATCAAACAAACAAACAAGCAGAAACAAAAGACCTTCAAAGAACAAAACATGACAAGAAACAAAGCTCTAATAGACCGGAAAGCATAGAAATTATGGACACTTCAACCACTAAGTATAAATCGGACAAGCAAAAACCTCTTAACACCCGCGGTCAAAACACTATGAAAGTACAAAAGTGGGTTTTAATACCAGAAATACTTTGTAAAAAAAAATTATTACCAGCAATAAATTTTTGTAGGAAAAATTATTACTAGCAATACATTATTACCAGCAATCTCCAGCAATATATTTTTGGAGAAATATTACCAGCAATATAGTGTTGAAGGAAAAAATATTACCAGCAATACATTTTTCAAAAAAAATATTACCAGGTATTTATTTTTGGAAAAATATCACCAGCAATACCTTTTTGGAAAAAAATATTACCAGCCATACTTTTTGGAAAAAAAATATTACCTGCAATATATTTTTGGAGGAAAAATATTACCAGCAATAAAAATTCTGTTGGCATTAAATAACCCATCGAGGTTGATATGCCGTAAAATCTAATCAAACCAAACCAAATCATATATAATATAATGATATTATGATACTATGGGTACCATAGAATACGTCAAACCCCACTTTAATTTTAAGAGGATAGAAAATTCACTGCAAGCTTTTGCTATAAAAAAGCGACTTATTTTACAATAGAACTGATATACAAATAATACGCGGTTCACACCAAAGGTAATACCTCCTGTCTTATGTTGACCCAAAGCATCCGAGGTGGATGATGGTGGTATGACAATAGAGGTAAAGCCTTCCTGCTAATAACACATAATTTTTTTTTACTTTGCAGTCTGGCAAAATGACGTCCGGTATGAAAGTGCTTACGAAACAGTGATGTGTCACATAATTCTTCCTTGCGGAATAATTGAACCCATTAGCATGTGTCGACGCTTGCTGGACGTTTACGGAGATCAAACAGTGGAACAATATTAGACAGTAGGTAATGTATTTCCGTAATGGCAACCATGTTGTGTGGTACGAACCACGTTCTGGCTGGGGGCGTGCTATACTGCAGTCAATCCACGAAATGAAGAGTACCTCGAAATTCATAGCCAATGGTGGTAGCAGTATGAAAAAAAATCATTTGTATTTGAAAACTTGCTCAATCCAACGGTGTTATTGTTCCCTACATGTGTTCTAGCTTCTGTGGAAATAAATAACATGCATTTATGTCGGAGCACTCCTCATAACTGTTTATGTAAGCTGTTATATCACTATTTTTTTAAGCAAACTTGTCAAAACCTTCATTTACTGTAGGGATTACAAAACAAATAACAAATTAATTTCTGATATTAATGGGAAAATAAAATACTCGCAGCTGTAATTTAAAGCCGACTATATCTGAATCCGGTTTATATTGGCAAGGATTCGCCATTTCATACTAAAAATACTAAATAAGGTTTCGACTAATAATTCATAAAGTAAAAATTTATATTACTGGTGAAAACATTTTTGAAATTTAAAATTTGTTTTATTCTCTCCATCATTTATTCTATGATTGAAAATTAGGAAGAAAGGGATTGTTGTTAGTAATAAATTAATGAAGATATTACGAACAAGATTGAGAAATAAATAAATATACTGATCATTAATTTGTTAAATGAATGCATTACAAATAACTTTATTACAGGAAATGAAAAAGAAAGTGAATGTCAGTGACCAAGAATTAATAAAAGTATTATTGAAAGAAGAAAAATATATTTTTTTAGTCAATCCCCACCAAGCAAGATGATAATGCCACTAAGACACAAATGACTACTTAGAGTGAAGAAGCAAGAGAAGACATCATAAAGAACAAGAAATCCAATCCTAAAAAGGAAACAAGGGATAAACTTCTACTCCTGTTCACATACACTGCAGATAAATTTAATCTAGATAAATAGGGTGTATGTATAATGTAAATTTATTGCTAATGATTTTATTATAAAAAAAATGGATTGAAAACAAAGATTTTCCAGTCACAAGCAAACTGTCAGTGGCCAGTATATATTCTGGCATTACTGACAAAATAAAGTTATATGTAATTTACAGATATTCCAATTAGGTTTATAATTATTCATGAAACGCTTTACGGTAATTATTTAATCCCCATTCAACAAAATTCATTTGAGGATTTGAAATAAATTTCCCCAGCGGTATTATTTTTGCCCAGATGTGCAGCTGCTATGCTTTTGATGATTGGTTTCGTGTATGTTTAAATTTTAATAATTTTATCCTTCACACTTATCAGGATATACAGCTCCATGTAAAAAAGAAACATTTCCTTATAGTCACTTCCTTGGATTAGTTTCGTCAAGTTTACAATAATAAAGGTACTCGGTGAGAATCGAACTCACTACATTAATATCTACAATACCTATTTGAGCCTAGATAAAACCAAATATGAAGATTGTATTGCGTTAATCTTCAACTGGACGTAGTTTACCTTTAAAATCTAATTTAAAAACTTAGGCTTTTGTCTGAGCTCGAACCTGATCCCTGGCAAGAAATACGCAACTATCTTAGTAACAAGTCAACCTACAAATACATTTCCTCTGAAAATTTCAATATTATTAACGAAATATTTGATCACATTTAAATTAGGGAAAATATTAGATTGATTCAAACGTTTCCAATTTAGTTGTTTATACAATGTTAGAGAAATCTTAGAAGTGACTTTGAAAATTTCTCAGTTGTTGTCTGGTGCATGCTTATTCATGATATTTCTTCGTTCCATGCAGCACTTTTTGTCTCATCAGTGGTTCAGACAAGTTAAATATATTGAAAAATTCCTGGAAATATTAACGGAATCAAAACAGGAATCGTTCTTTCATGATGGAATACATGGACTAAATTTTATAGACCGCCAGAAGAGGTACTTTGATGACTGAATAATCGTGTTATCCTGTTATATTTATTAATTTTTACTTCAACTTAGTATATACTAATTCTGTAGAAGATTGTAAGATTTCCAGTACACGTAGGTAAGAGAGGTAAGTATTAATAAGCTTATTAAAAAAGGATATTTGGTAGCTTTCAGTCTTGTGACCCAAATCCCATTATAAATATCTCGTTTTGTGGTGTTTTATGTGGTACAGTATTTTCCCATTCAGATAGAATATTAATGTGTCTGTGGATACTAAGTCAATTTGTGATAGGAGAATCAACATGACATTGAGAAAGAGGTGGAAACGTCACTACAAATAGGTAGGTAAGTTAAATATGAAAATGCATATCCGAAGATATAAATTTTTGATGGTTTTTCAATCTTAACATAAACTGTATAGAACATAACAAAACTCAAATCAGCTGTGACCAATTTTGTGATATTTTATACAGTATAGAATTTAAAAAAAAAAAAGACACTTGGTGATAAAAAAAAAGGAAAAAAAAACTGTAATAACTTTAGCACAGTGGAATTCTACGAAAATAATATCAAGATTGTAATTTCCGAAGGTGAGAGAAAAACAGCGGTCGAAACTTCGATAGAAATCTAGGCAGACAGACAAATAACATTGCAAATTTTCCAGTCACAAGCAAAGCACTATCTATTAATAAGATAGGAATATTGTGCTAGGCCAGTCTTCCAAGTGTATGGAGAAGAAACCGAATGCTTACATTGAAAATTAGAGATTGAATTTTACATGGGTTTTTACACTGACTAGTAATGCCAAAAGAAAGTAGGAAACTCAACTCCCTCTGTCGTCAAGTAAGAAGATAGACAGCTGGAAACAGTCTAAATAGATGTAGATAAACAAATGTGATAGTTTTTTTTAATGCCATGAATGCCATATCCCTTCAGACGTAGGCATTAGCACAAATTGCTTTTCTTTATTATCTGTTAATCGTTATGTGTTTTAAAGAAAGATGGTGTAGTGGTTTGCTTTTGCCTTCTCCACAGTTTTAGAAATTATTGTTACCTAAATCTAGAAAGCCGTGTATTTTCTGCTATTTAAACCAGAACTGGAGGGAAAAGAGATGGATTCAAATCTTACCCTAAGTGGAACGCCACATACTGAATTCGGCTCGAGATTGATATAAACTGACAGATATATAAGTTGACAGAGATATGAACAGATTGAAAAAGAAAGAAAGAAAAGAAAGAAAGAAAAGAAAGAAAGAAAGAAAAAAAGAAAGAAAAAAGAAAGAAAGAACGAACGAACGAACTTAATAGTAATGGAGTATTTTCAAAGCCATGCAAAGAACTAACATCTAAGGAAAAATACACATTGCGTGGGCTAATCTTCCATGCTGGGGAATGCTTCCAGTGTAAATCAGCATTTGAAGTTCAGACTTTTATTAATATATAAACTTGAAAATCAACTACCAGTGATGATGGCAAGTGGACATCTATTTTAAACATTAAGTCGGAGGATAGATAGATAGATAGATAGATAGATAGATAGATAGATAGATAGATAGATAGATAGACGGTGTGTACTTCACCCGATTGGGGGTGCTACGCCTGATTGGGGGTCCCGAGCATTGCTTTGTGATCTTCGCTGCCTTATCAACATTTGCTTTTTGCTACCTACATTTATATATGTTATAAATTAAACTAAATACAACTATTAAAAGGATGAAAATTTTTCGGGGATTTTGACGTCATTTATAGATGCGAGGGTGGCAGTATCATAGATTCGGTAGGGGCCCACGGAACCATAGCACCGGCCCTAGATAGATAGATAGATAGATAGATAGATAGATAGATAGATAGATAGATAGATAGATAATGTGATGGGTAAATTGTCGCCATTTTATATTTTTAATTTCGAGCATGCGCATTGTTCGTTTTTGATTTTGCCGACTGCAAAGTATAGTACTGTCTGGGAGAAAAAGAACACCAAGTCACTCCACCAGAAAGTTGGAAACGGCATTTTAGTGTGTTTGGGTGTCAATCTGAGGACAGTGTAGATGACTCGGAAAGAGTTGGATGGGTCTAATGGTGATTACAAAGCTACAGCAACTCGGATAACCATCCAGAAGAGTTGCAGGAGATTCCAAAGTCGTCTGCAGACCGTAGTTAAAACCAATGATGATTTTATTAAATAAATTTACTCATTAGTATTTCAAGAAAATTTTGTGTAATTTTGGTGAATATATCTGTTAAAATTAGATGCTAGTGCTATTTTCATTTTTGCGTCATTTAGACGATGATTTATCCATCGCATCCTGTAGATAGATAGATAGATAGATAGATAGATAGATAGATAGATACGAACACAGTGAAATCAACATATGTTAAAACACAGCCAAATATATGATGAAATATCAGCGCTTAAAAAACTGGCTTTTATGTAGATCTGAACACTGGAGGATTACTAGCTACCATTTTAATAGTTTCATGTAAATAAATAAAACGACTGATATTTTTTTAATCCTGTCATTTGATACGGTGGTCGATGATTGATAAGATAATAATGAATTAGTTCTTGTTATTTGAATCGATTGTTGTATTGTTTAACATCAAAAAGAGTTAAACGAGATTTATTCTTAAGCTGTGGGATTAGGGAAACAAGCAACTTACATCATATTGGTTCAAGTGATGATGGCCTGTGCCCCTACCCTGCAGATTCTTTTTTTGACTACACAGCCCGCATTGACAAGGCAGCTAAGAGAGAGAGAGAGAGAGAGAGAGAGAGAGAGAGAGAGAGAGAGAGAAAGTACAAAGAATGTACATAGGGTTAGCTGAGGTACTTTCTCTGTTTTTAGAAAAATACAAATTGCAAAAGGGTTGTATGTAAGCCAGGCAGAAGCCGACAGATTAAATATGTATTTCTATTTTCCTTTAAAGCTTATTATTGCTTGATAGTATTCTTTTAGTTTTGCTAAAATCGGTTAGAATACGAAGGACTGCCAGAATACTGAAGAGATGCTACTGGTGCGAAAATTCATTTATAATAGTAGTGTAAATAAAAATCGCATCGCAGACTAAAATGATAAAAAGAATTGTAAACATTGCGTAAGCATATTACTTATCGTAGTAGATGTATATTGTATACTTCAAATGACATGTTTATAATTCTTTTTGTCATTTTAGTCTTAGATTTTCATTTTTATTAATTTTTTTATTTTATTCCTATTATTATTGAATTTTCACAACACAAGCTTCTCTTCAATAATCTAGTATAGTCCTCAGTATTTTATCCGCTGGTAGTAATAGTTTTTAATTCTATTGTTCACCCGGTAGGAGGCCCAAAAGCCACTCAAAGTAGAGGGTTACTGAATACGATTGTTGTAAGGATATAAAGGGAGGAGGTAAGAAGTGCATAGTATGAAGATATGTAGGACAGATGATGGTTGACACTAGATTTGAATTATAGTGATCAGACAAGCAGTCTCTCAGCGGTCTGTTCCACAAAGAGACGGTTTTAAGAAAGAAGCTGCTTGAGAGGAAATTCCTCCTTATCAAATGAATACTAAGGGAATGAGAATGAACTGACTACGTGCACGTGGTATGGCGGCTCCTAGCTTTTGAGGTCTGAATTAGTAAAACTAACAAATGTAGCTCGTTTGAACATTTGCCATGGAAATAATGATAGTGTCGGGAGACATTAGCAACGTTTCATTTGTAAGAAAGGATTTGCATGGTGGAAAATAATTCATTACCTACAAGGCCGAGCAATGTTGTTATTTGAATGGTTTCCATTCTGCATCGGATTTCCAATTCTTTTTGTAAACCTGTTCAGGACTGTTCTGAGTGATCCAGTATGAATGAGTACAAATGTCACCTTTATATTTTATAATACTTCAAGTCCTTTGGCAAAATTCAGATTTTTATTGATGGTATAATATTTGTTCCCACCTCAATAGGAGTAGATAGGTTCGCCTATTTTCCGGTTCACACTCCTCCCTTATGTTTTGAAAAGGACTAGAGGTTTATCTCTTATTTCCTGCTTAGGATTTGATTTTCAGTTCCTTCTAAAAAAAATTAATTCTCTGTTACTCCTAGCAGTCCCTTTCACGTGAGTGACATTACCGCCTTGTTTGGGGTGAATTAATTAAAAATATCCTATGGTTCGCCTTCCCTCATTCTTGCCAGTTTCAATAATGCTACTGACTGCAGGATCTCCATTCTTAAATGTATTTACAATTCTTCTATTTTCTTTTCCATAACTAATGTTTTGGAAAAGACCAACATTGTATACCAGTTTAAATGTCCTTTGGAAGATTGTATTTCTGACAAAAGTAACTACAAATGTTGGCTTGACTACAACATTATCAAGATGTCTTAAACTCCATACAAGTTCTATCACACAACATTTAAAGACACATTTCTGTTCACCTTCACAATACAGGAAAATACTTGTTGATGACACCAATATACTACACCACAAAAAATAAAAAAAAATAAACAAAAAACTTCAAATTCTCGAGGTCCTTTCTATAAAAAACAACCAACCAATCCTGAACAAAATTTATTACGAGTGTAGTAGCAATGTTTTAATTTAACGTCTTTTTTCGAGACAGCAGAACTTCTGCTAAAAGTTCTCACTATATATATATATATATATATATATATATATATATATATATATATATATATATATATATATATATGGGGGCGTGTAAGTATGTGAATGTTTTGTGTGTGTCAGTGGCGACTCTAAGTTATCGATGTTTCTCTGGTCATTATAATTTTCAGCAAAATATACTATTGGTATAACTTAGATGCTAAAATGATTCCTTTACTCTAACTAAAACATATAATTTTTAAAAATCTCTGTGCATAAAATTAAAAAAAAACACATTTGGTATTTTAATATCAATTTTAATAATTCTATAAAAATAAACATTTATCCTTTAAAAAAATTTCCAGACGTGTCAGAAAAAAAGTGAGGACAGAGTCTTTGATATGTTTGTCCGTTTATTGCCTCCTTTCCGCTATTTATTGTTTTATAGCCTGGTTATCAAGTCACTGGTGGTAGAGATAGAAATAGTTGACTGATATCATATTTCCTCAACACTACGCTAGTCACACTGCTCACTCCAAATCTCCAGATGACGAGTTAAGGCTGCCACCTTTTTGATTTTCACCGACTTTAAGTCGGGCTAAATTTAACTGGCCATTTTTCAATTGATACATTCCACTACAAAACCTTATACTCTACGAAATAAATTATTTAAAATGGGCATTTGAAAACAATAAGGTGAAATAAAAATGTGTTCTTTGAAAAACAGAACATAAAGATTTTTAAAAGAATATTTATAAAATTAAAGCAAGAACTACATTACCTATTACGTATATTTCCAACCTATAGGGCTCAGATTTACGCAGCCCGACTAGCTATGTTAATTTTATTTCATTCTTTTTTACTTACTGTCTATTTTAGTTTTGTTTTTTTCTTTATTATGAACAATATCAACGAAATTTATTTCGATCAATATTTTGAGGCACGGAGTTAAAACAATTTTGAACCCATCTGAAGTCAAGAATGAAAACGACACACTACGAAATATTTGTGTTGCTTTGAAACAGTTATACTTGAATTTTAACTCACTCGGGCTAAGCCCGACAAGCCTGAACCCCCAGAGTATATATATATATATATATATATATATATATATATATATATATATGTGTGTGTGTGTGTGTGTGTGTGTGCGTGTGTGTGTGTGTGTGTGAGAGAGTGTGTGTGTATGTTTCTGTGTGTGTGTGTGTATGTATGTATGTGTTTATGTTTCTGTGTGTTTTTGTAAGTATACATATATATGTATGTGTATGTATGTAATAAAGTAAAAATAATAAAAGTAATAAAAAAGGTGAAATGATAATTAAAATAGGATATTTTTCTGAGAAAGAAAGTTTTATTAAAAAAACAAAAAAGGAATGGAACATGTCTGCGCAAAATTTTTACTTATACACAGGAGAAAAAATAAACATCGCATTAATAAAAAAACAAAACAAAAAGAACAAAGATTGCTAAAGAAACGAAATTTTCCGTTCTGATCAATTGAGCATAAATACTAAAGTATTATTCTGTCTTCATAATTCCACGTTAATAATTGAATCCTTTGTTCATTTCATATTCAACATTCAATGAGATGGATGTGATTGGTGGAGTGAAACGAACTTTTCAATATCAGACATTTTGCTCCTGGGAAAACAGTGTGAAATCCCCGCCTTCAAGGAGATGGAGGTCGTTGGTAAAGCGAAATGTGCGTCTCAGTCAGTAAATTAACCAGAAACATTCTAAAAACCTCATGTTTAATGAGAGGGATATGATTGGTGGAGAGAAATGAATTTCTCAATATCAAATTGTAAATGACTCAAATAGTTTGCTATCCCCATATTCAATAAGATAAATATCTTTGATACAAAGGTCTCGTAGGCTCACACCGAATCTATGATACATCACCACTCAAATCTATTATATGATAACCCCCACTTTACTATCTCAGTATTCAATAAGGTAGTATTCATATAAAATACTATTTTATTATAACCTAATTATGTACAATAATGGATGATATACAATATAGGTGAACAATTCAACTAGAAAAATTGTAAACAAATTCAAATTAAAGACATGCCATAATAGATCATTCTATCTTAAACAAATCAATTTTCTGCGACAATTTTTAACATCAACTTGAGATTTTTCTTGTTAAATAATTTTAATTTTTAACACATTCAACATTATGAATAAAAAATAGTGAATTTTATATAGTGGGGTTTTTTTTAGCATTATCATGAACAAAACAAATTCACGGATTCAGACGAAAAAATAAAAGACCCCAGAATGACGTCAAAATTCGCGATTTTTTTTCATCCTTTAATAGTCAATTGTGCTTAGTTTAATTTGTAACGTATATAAATGTAGGTAGAAAAAAAATCAAATATTGGTAAGATAGCAAGGGTCACAAAATACTGTCCGGGGCCCCCAATCAGCACATCTCGGTCGAGGGAGTCGGGGTAGTACGCACCGGCTCTGCTTAAATTAGTTTCAAATCAGCGGTTTTCTTAGTGTATTCTTGACTCGAAGTTTTCTGTTTTTCCAACCATGAAACTCACTTTTCACTCCATAACGTTTATATATTTCTGAATTTATTCTTTTGTTTTATTACTAAACAATATCAATCTTATCTGCAAAAAAAAATAAACAAAAAAAAAAAAAAAAAACATATCACTCAGTCATTTCTCCTAAAAAATGAACTCTCTCCTGAATGCATAGCATAGCATGCCAGGAGGCAGATATTGTAGAACATATTCTAATCGATTGCAATGACCTTGGTCCTTTACGTCAACAATTTTTATGACATGACTAGTCTAGAGGACCTTATCAAGATAAAAGTAGAGCCCTACTTGAAGTAGGTTGGTCTATACTACTATTTATATTACTAAATAACTCCGTTCTAAATGCATCACTGGAAAATGATGGAACCAACAACCTGAAGGATTGTTTACAAGCCATATATTAAAAAAATCTTTTTGGTATTAAATAACCGACAGAGCTGATATGCCATTGAAACAGAATCAACCAAACTTTTGTCACTTTATCTGCATGCTTAGGATTTTATTTCTATCTATAATTCCGTTGGTTTGATATCTTTGGCAGACTATTACAAGTACTACAAAATTAGTCAGTATATTATACTATTCATCCTCCTTTGAAGCAAACAGGAGACTTGAACGTTTGACTCGATCCGTAGGTAATCGGTCCTCAAATCGCGTTTGATTTGATCACTCTGACACTTCGAATATCCTGATCTGTTATAAATTCTAATGAATGATTACCTTAGCCCGAATGTTTTCGTTCAATCGAAGTGTAGAAATGTATCAGAATATATTGTTACTTCTTTTATTGTTGAGTTTTGTACATGCTTATTCCTTTATTTAATATTGTTTAATTTTTGTATTTGTTGGGTTAATATTAATCTTTGACGCATTTTTGTTATTTTGAAACTGTATAAATGAATTGAATTATCAAAAGTCATGGGATATGTGCCATACCGACACGGTATCGACTCCACAAGTGGTAGGATGACCTCTGGAATAAATTGAGCAATACCTCGATAAAATCTCGATAAATGTCTACAGATCCCTGAAATTTAAGTGAAAAATTTTGAGTGTGATTAGATTTCTCCACCATATACCATAAATGTTCAATTGGAATCAAATCGAGTGAACGCAGTTGACTGACTACTTGTCGGAAATCTCCGGAACGCTTCTCAAACTAATCCCGGGTAACTTGCGTCTGATGTATTCTGATGTAAAGGAGCATGATGTCTATGAATGCTTGCAAACGGTCATGGATCAGTGCAATCCCTATTACATTGAATGCGTATGTCATTTGAAAGTATTTCTTTGTTACTACAAACAAATTCTAACAAAACGCACTAGTCAATATCATTAAAGAACTGTGCGGGTCGGTGGTAAAGCCTTCCGTTAAGTTCCCGTGATACACACGTGACACTGAATATCAAAGGATGTAAAATGCCCCCACTATTTCAGAAATGGAATGTCCCATCCGTTTGGAACCCACTATCCTGTCCCTTCCGATAATTCATGTCGTATTGTCATGAACAGCCTAACCAGAGTTCGCACTGACTTACAAAATATAAGAGCGCAACTGATATAAATCTGAAAATTTCCTTGACCTTACATGAACGTTGCACCAACTACCATCACATATAATTACTGTCACCCTAAAACTGTTGCCACGTCAGTGTATATAAAAACATTTTGCAATGTATAGGGTACATTTTGAACCTAATACATATATATGTGTGTGTGTGTGTGTGTGTGTGTGTGTGTGTGTGTGTGTGTGTGTGTGTGTGTGTGCAACTAAGGTATCTTGCTTGTTTTTGGAAAGTGAACAAAAATACCACTAAAAATAAAATTACAAATACTCTGACGCAACAGAGTGTAGAAAACAACGGAAATATTCTAAAAATTTTCTTTATCATGAAAATAAAATCTTAAATTGAAAAAAAGCGATCGGATCAATAAACGCTATGGACAGTTCATTCACACACTTGGCTATTTTCGAAAAAAAAAATATGATGAGTGCAAGATCTACATTGAAAAATATTTTATGTACACTTATGCACCAAAGGTCATGTGGTGCGTGAATAAAAAGCTACGAAATGTTCCTTGTCTATCATATTCAACGAAATATGCATAAAAGAAGGATTACTGCCCAAATATCAAATGCACAAAAACACACACACATACATACACACACATATATATATATATATATATATATATGATAAAATAAAAGAACAAATAGGAACCGTATATTAATCTAAAATGTTTCACTTTTATTAAAGCTTGTGAAGATATAACCCCTCACTAGACAGACACACACACAGAATTACAAATTCACATTACCATCCGAGGCCTACTTAGATATACAAGAATCTTCACAAACCTATATGCCCATCCATGGTTTTAATACACGTGACCCGTGTCTGCCCAATGAGAAATGGCCCAAGCATAATTGAAAATACCAGTGTTTTCTGGGGGGGGGGTTGTGTTTTCTCTCAATCTCTGACGAAGCCTTAATAAATGTGAAACATGTTAGATTGATATACAGATCAGCTTATAAATGAAACGCTAATTTACCCATACAAATTTACCCATACAACGATTGAATTATAGTGTAAAAAAGCATGAAGTCGGTCATATTTTTGGGAAACACCAATGACAGAGAAATGGTGTACAGTGTGCCACAAAATCTCCAAACAGACTTCCCCAGGTTTCAGTTAAGGGTTTTCATTCTCTTAGACTGGCTGACAGTTCAGAAAGGGGAGCTCGGTCTGGGGGATTGATGTTTTTACCTCGGGCATTGACGCGAAGTGAATGAAATAGAATCGACCAGAATTTTAATTCTGTACAGCGATTCCACTTTCTGAGCTGATTAATGTTACGCATTCAATCCTTCGTTTAAACATGTTTTAATAGAAAGAACATAGAAATCTGGTGTCCATTAAGTTGTTCGATATCAGGCGGGAACTTGTAAAGGAACTTGCCGGAACTGTGTGTAATGTACCGAGTACATTCGTCCATCGCCGTTCATTTTCAATAAAAGAAGACAGAAGTCGAGAAATAGCCGCGGGAGCGTTTCCACTATTAACAGCCCGGAATTCGAAATGAACGTAGCTTCACATGATTCAGTGGTGGAAGAGATTATACTTTATTTACACGTTTCCACCCTATATCAATCGACTTTCTCGACATAAGAAGAAACTAATCCAAAATCTTAACAGATATTCCTTGTCTCTTCGTTCTCTCTCTCTTTCTTTCAAATATATATATATATATATATATATATATATATATATATATATATATATATATATGTGTGTGTGTGTGTGTGTGTGTGTGTGTAAAGCACAATTCACCCCAAGCAAGGTGGGAGTGCCACTAGCACGCAAGGGGTTACAGAGGATTGAGAACAAGAGTTAAGAGGCAAGTTTGGGGAAAAGATACAGAGAAGGGCGGGTAACAAGCTCAGCTATCAGATGTCGATTGACATTACACTTGAATATTTGAAGATTATAGTCATCGGGAAAGCAAGTAATGAGAAGGGAGTTCCACAGACAGGAAGTGCGGGAGAAGAAGCTGTTTGAGTAGAAGAGACAGTTACATTTAACCGTTTTGACAGTGAAAGGCTGGGACCGAGATGCCAGGCTGGTAGCTCGCTTAAATTCATGTAGTCCGTAGAGACAGAGGGGTCAACGGCACGTCTGTGGACAACAATTGTAGACTAGATGCCAGATCAGGACCTATCATCTTGCATATTCGTCTCTGGATTTTGTCGAGGACCTCGAGACGTACAGCGGGAGCAACAGACCATATATGACAATAATATCCATGCAAGGACGGATGGTTGATTTATAGATTTGAAGGATGGACTCAGACGAGAAAAAGTTTCTGGCACGACACAGAGAACCAACTTTCCTTGCGATAGATGAAGCTATTGATTCAATGTATTTATTCCATCTCATTGTGAGACTAAGCAGGCGTAACGAGGCGCTCACGAGTAGTGGTGAATCAGCCATTCTTATGGGAGGCAGGGGTTGGTTTTCTGTGGTGGGTAAACGAGAGCAGTTTCGTTTTGGAGGCATTAAAGTTTACAAGCTATTTTCTGCCCCAGTCAACCACAGATTGGATGTCCTTTTCGAGATCAGCAGCCAGGTTAGTTTTGTCTACGATACCAGATTTACTATTGAGGCAGGAGTAAATAGTTGTCGTATATATATATATATATATATATATATATATATATATATATATATGTGTGTGTGCGTGCGTAAAGAGAGAGAAAGAGCGAAGAAACAAGGAATCTCTCTCTATACACACACACACACACACATATATATATATATATATATATATATATATATATATAGATATTGAGGTCAACAACAAGCGGCAAGTGTCCACTTTTATATTTAAATATGCTCTATCTCTGATATTGAGCATTTTTAGCCATAAATGTAACACCATAAAACTATAGGTGTGTGTAAAAAGAGTAAAAATTTTCTAGAGATTTCTATATATATATTATATGTATATAATTACATACTAAAATAGAAATGTGTACGTAAATATTCATAAATACACAAAGCAGTACCTATTTTCTTGTAAAATTCAAATCGAGTTCGATACATTTACAAGCAAATACCGTAGGAATAAGCCTGAATCCATCTACTCTCTCCAGCTATGGGTTAAATAGTAGACCGTGTATTAAAAAAATCATTGTTATTCTCAAAATGCTTTTAATTAAACATTCATTGACAAAAACAAAAAGGACTCATTCTTACATTCTTAAGTTCATTTCGGTTTTAAATAACCCACAGAAACTTGATAAACCGTAAAAATCAATCAAACAAAAATATTCGCTTGTATACTGTTTAATTTTTACTTGTACTTTTGGCAGAATTTGGCAAATAATCTCGTCCGATATTGTAACGCATGAAACTCATTTTTTTTTTAAAAAGCGACCATTACAACCTCCACCAATTGTATAGAGATCAAATTTTTATAGTTCCTTTCATATAGTTGTAGAACGTCTTATATTTGTTTTGTTAGTACACACATTTCCCATCTTTTGGTGCTATTTGCTGAATATTTTAATAATAGAGCAACACGTCTTGATAAAGCTTGGCATAGTCATAAATTGCCCTTTTGAAATGATCCTATTCCCGGACGATACCAGTTTGATTGCTGATAACATTAAAATTATATGCAAAGTACTATGGCTAATTCAACGCCTATTCAAGTGGCAGGTGCCAACTCAGCTCTGAAACCGTTCCCTTTGTCTGTTCAAAACAGGCCTTCCATATAATTATAGATTCTTTACAATGACATGATCGTTATAAATTAATCATCACACATAAGAAACTTATGGAAAAAACAGACAACAACCTAAAGAAAAAGAAAAAGGAACGAAAAATAAGAAAAAGAAAAGGAAGAGAAAAAGAATTTAACAGCTATCTTTTTGTGCCATTCTTATTAGTATGCTGCGATATAATTAAAGTTTTAAAAAAAATTCAAGGCGAGGTCGAGATGCGATACTATTATCACACCTACGGATGTCTAGAAATAACATAATTATGATTTATCGCACGTTCCACCTACAGAAATGGCTGGTGACTCTATTGTTGCCCATCACGTTCACCGTTGAAGCTGCTTTCAATAGCAGATTCACACCTATGTGCGTATGGGTGTGACGTAATTGAAAATTGTCATTTATCAAGCTAACGAAAAAGTCGTGGATACATGATTAAGCATTTAATTATATAATAATTATTTTCGTATGGAGTGAATGGTTTTATAGTTCCATTTTATCATTACTGTCATCATCATCATTCTCATTTAAATATAGCTTCACCCATCCATTTTCTGTCGTTACCTAATTGTGAGTGAATAGAACACTTTTCAAAAAAAAAAAAAAAGTAAAGAAAGAAAGAAAGAAAAAAAGAAAAAGCCAGTTGACTTCACATTTGTTCTCTTGAAATATGATCGCAACCGAGCATGTCCGATTACAAATAAGATGACCTCTAATGATTACTTAGGCAGCAGATCTATCCAACAAATGTTTTCACTCCATCCAGACTGATAGCATAATGATTCATTACATATCACACTTGAGATGTCTGCGACTGCTAACGTTCTTTTTCGATTTAGTTTTTAATCAAGTTCCAACATGGCGTCTTTTTTCTCGTTGGCTATCGTCTGCTCATGTCAGACCAAAATTTTGTCACCTTCCCATTTCACTCAATTTTTTTTCTGAAAATTCACATTTTTTTCTTCTCATTTATTTTATTTTTCCTGATATTAGCTTTTCCTCTATTAAAAATAATCTTCATACGAAATGAATATTTTATTTTTGCAAGAGACAAACAGATTTTGGAGTTTTCATTTTATAATACATGTATATTTTAATTTCACATAAGTTTAATTGTTAGCTTTGAATGGTTTCTGGGTAAATACAAGTAATTAACAAATACTGCTATCACTGATACCTTCGTCATTTAAAACGTTTTCAAAGAAAATATATTGTGTTTTTTTTTTTTATATAAGATCGTAAATTACAGCTAATATCTATTATATTTTTTTCCAGAATATGTACGAAAAAAATGAGAATAATTTTAAAAATCGTCTTTACGTCAACGCTCGTGGTATAAAACAGCAACGAAATCTGACAGGAACTTATCTATCGATTTTGAATATCTCGAGAAATAGTTGTACGGTCAAGATGTAATTTGTTAACCAATCAAAACGGATGTTACTAACCATGCATTGAAACTTTCCTGTGGGGTTACTTGGTCAACAGTGATATCCCATTGCGTGAGACATTCGGAATTATCGAATGAGTATATTTTTCCTCTTATTCAGAGTATATTTATTGGTAAAACATCGACTTATACAAGGTTGTCAGCCTCCAAACGTCAGAGATCTGACACCCTGTGAGATCTGTCTCTTTCCAAAGGTAAAATTGCGCGTTGAAATGTAAACGAGGGGGAACCCAACAGCTTTTTTTTTTATTAAATATTTCTTTTAAGTGGAAAAGATGTAGAGATAAGTTGCAAATGAAGTACTGTGAAAAAGCTTAACATTCCATTAGCCATTTCCCAAGGGGAAGAATGCGCAATATGGGAGACAGGGCATTTATATATATATAGACAGTGTGGACATAGGAATCAACACTGAATGGTGACTGTCAGACTTGATCTGAAGTTCAATTTAAGGCGTGATGTATGAAACTTAGAGACACTATGTAGTGTTGATTTCTATGTTCACACTGTCTGGTATATATATATATATATATATATATATATATATATATATATATATATATATATATATATATATATTGATTTTTTTCTTTTACAACTTATCAACCACTTGCCGGTTATTTAAATCCAGAAAATTGATTGTGAGAATTTGGGGAGAATATGATTTACTGATAAAAATCCTACCATTTAATCCATTTCTGGGGGAAGAGTATATTCATACCTTTCCCAATGATACGACCGTAATACATACATACATGCATACATACATGCATATACACACATATATAACAAAACTTGTTTGTATGAATTCTTGCTGCCTAAATACATCTTATTTAAATTATATATATATATATATATATATATATATATATATATACACGAAAGCAAGTCAAAAATTACTCTTATATATACATATGTTATGCCGAAAGTGCTGATAATGTTTTACTTACCCTCAATGTATTTATTATAACAGATCATTATCAAGCAAAAGATCCAAAATTACCTAATGTGCGTATAGTCAAACCGGCACAACCTTATGCTAGTCTTGTTCAGCACTAGACTGTCTCGGAATCAAGGGTTTTGAATATATATATATATATATATATAATTTTTAACACAAGGATTATAGTTTATTTTTAAAATAAGATACAATAGTATCACACTGAATAAAATTATAACTTTAGGTACGTTTCGATCGACCCATCTTCAGAAATTGATATCGTCGGTATTAAACTAAATTGCCGAAAAGATATTTTTTCCAACAACCGAATTTTAAATTAGCACAAAAGGGGACGGGGAAAGGGAAAATTTTTTTCCCTCAATTTGGCCTAGAATTGCCTACAAATTCACCAAAAATTGTGAATTTGTGTTTTAATTCCCTCTGCTTGCACAAGGTTGAACGTTCTGTATTAATAACAACTGCCACTAAGATGTTTAAGTGGAGTCTCTTGAAGCATTATTGTTAATTCCGTTACGTTGACGATACGTTTACATCGTATTCTTCATGTAATGAAGCGGAAGTTTTTTTTAATAATCTACACTATTCTTTAGAATTTACTATGGTGGAAGAGAACCATAAGTTACCTTTCCTGAATGTGCTGTTTGAGAGAACTCCGTCGTGTTTTCTTACTAGTGTTTATAGGAAACCCACCTTTTCGGGGGTGTACCTGAATTGGGATTCTTTCGCTCCCAAATCCAGGAAATTCAATCTTAAAACTCTCACTCATCGTGCTTTAATGATGTGTTCGGAGTGCAAGCTTGACGCCAAGCTCAGCCAAATTAAACAGCCGTTTCTGGCGAATGGTTACCCTGAATGTGTGATTACAACTACAATTGGACTTAAAATTGCTAAGTTCAATGGAGTTAGAGTTTGGTCCATTTAAGTGTTCTGTATATGAGACTACAGTGGATTGGTCCTAGTAATCAGGTATACGCCGATAAAATATATTCTTCGGTCAGGCGATGTTTTAATTCAGTAGTATTCCTGAATATTTTTCTGCCAGAAGGGCATATCCCTCGATCTGTAAGGATGTCTTACCTACCAATCAGCAGAATTTAGTCGTTTATCAATATAAATGTCAACGTAAAGTTGACTATGTGGGCAAGACTATCCAGTAGTTGGAGGTTAGAATCGCCCAGCATGTCCCTGGCCAAATACGTAGACATGTGCCGGTAACATCCGGGCGCTCACAGGCTCATGAGTCCGTTATCAGCGAACATTTATTGAATTAAGTAGTTTGTACTACTGGCTACTCTGATGATTTCTTCTCTGTTCTGCACAGAGCACGACCGAGTCTTCACCTTAACATCTTGGAGGCAGTTGTCATTAATACAGAACGTCCGACCCCGTATAAGCAGTGAGAATTAAAACACAAACTCAAACTTTTTGGTGAATCTGTGAAGTTTTAGGCCCAATTGAGGGAAGATATTTTTTTCCTTTCTCGCTCTCCCTTTTGTGCTATTTTAAAATTTGGTCGTTGGAAAAAATTACCTTTTCGGCAATTTAATTTTATACCGACGATATCAATTTCTGACGATGAATCGGTCGAAACGTACGTAAATTTATAATTTTATTCGGTGTGATACTATTGTATCTTATTTTAAAAATAAACTATAATCCTTGTCTTACAAATTATCTAATCCTGCTCTGGCTCCAACAACTTGTTTATATATATATATATATATATATATAGAGAGAGAGAGAGATAGGAGACGGGAAGGAACAGTAAGAGAATCAGAACGAGAGAACTTTAAAGACATTTAATACTATACTTACTATTTACTGTTGATTTTATATATATATATATATATATATATGTATATATATGTGTGTGTGTGTATATATATGTCTATGTGTGTATATATATATATATATATATATATATATATATATATATATATATATGTGTGTGTGTGTTCGAGTGAAAGTGAAGAGAAAAGTATGTCATTAAATTTGGTAGCTGAAGCTTATATTTATTTGATAAATTAAGGCATCACCAATTTCTAAAAATAGAAAATAGAAATAAATAGTGACATGTCCTCATCATAGCTCAATGGCACGCAACCTCAATTCGTTAACCTAATACCTTTAACGTTCTCACCTCACTGTGTGGCCCGCTTCGATATGCTTATACGAGACAAAACAGTTTTTCAAATTGAATAGTCTTGTGTGGCGACTGAGATAGTTACATTTTTCTACTTTTGACAGTGGTTAAAGTCCGTGATCAAGTGAAACCCTTACTTCGAATTTTCAAGGCAGACAAATCCTTTCCACTAGAAAAACTGGTGCAATAGAATCTTTCTAATTCCATTTTTCTATATTTAACTTTGTGCCAAACAGAGTTATTACACCACATTCAGAAGTTGTTTAGGAAAATATAAAAGTTGTGCTACGTTCGAACTGTGAAAACTCTCAAATGTACAGTCACTCACAGAAATGCAACGAGATTAGTCGTTAGTAGCCTTTTAAAAATTCATTGAAATCAAAAGAGCTGCATAAAGCGTGACTACATTTCAAATGAAAGGCGAAGTCATATGCACGAAGAACTAAATCACTATCAAAAAGATACTAAAACGTGTCAAAAATCATTGTCACTGTTATCAACAACTTTTCAAAGCTACTTTACAATTCACTGACTCTCGATAAAAAATTAAAATTATTATCAATATGAACCATTGTATTTGTAAAAAAATTAGAAATTTCAAAGCTTTTGTTTTCCTTTCAAATAATGTTTCAGTTATATCTTATTTACTTTTATTTTATTTTTAAAGCTATAAAAAATATCAACCCGGAAATTTTTTTTCAATAAAACAAGGTAAATTAAGAAGAAAAAAGAAAACAAGAAGGAGGGGGAGAAGTAACCATCTTTACAAATCGAAGCGCTGCTTTGATGTGTCCTCTACGGAATGAGATTATTCTCCTTCATCGAATTGATTTATTTTTTATCATACAGCTCTTTGACTACTCAAAATGGGTGAACAACACCCGTATCTAAACGTCAAATCAAGAAAGAGACTTAGAAGAAGCAAAAAAAAAAAAAATGCAGAAGAGAAAACGAATAAACCCTGCAAAAATGAGAAAAAATAAAAGACAAAAGAATATAGGTCGGCCATTTTGAAACTCCTCCCAAGCCACGGGAAACACGAGAGACGCTAGTCACGTGCCGCGCACGCGTCAACTAATTTCTTTGGTCAGCTGACCTGAAGCAGGAGCTAATCTCTGTGGGGGATACATTTTTTTGTGTGTGTGTGCGTTTTGTATTCTATTATAGTTATTGTTGTTGATTTTAGTGTTTTGATTTTTTCTTCTTCAGATCCGAGGGTGTAGCGCGTGCTTGTTCTAATTTAACTATTGAAGTCTTGGAGAGTCGTTCTTTCAAAGTCGACACTGGCAGTAACGAATATCGAACTCACAAAACCATATTCGCCCTGATCTACTCGATGCTGACACGTTTAAACAAACAGTAACAAATAAAGATATAATGTGCCCCAAAACGTCAAATTTAGGCAAAAGCAAATAAATTATACGGTTAATCTACGCTTTAAAAAAATAAAAGAAAGTCGAGAGAAAAAAAATGTTATCTTTAATTTCAGTATTTTGGATGAAAACGATTCATGTCGAACTTAAATATATCCAAAAAAATTTGCATTGAATTGAAAACATATCAGTTACCAAATTATATATAAACTAGAAGAGAAAATAATAACTTTATCAAGATGTTGACATCCCACACTACTTCAAATAAAAGGTTAGGAAGGCCGTCACCATCAGTATTGGAAAGAGAGATAACAGCTACTGGATTTGAGAAACCTGTTTTTCTGAAAACTTGTTTTAAGAGAAAGATTTTCTAAATTTCAACCGAAAGCAGTACTCGCTGCTCGATCAATGAATACAAAATGTTCCCTGTAGGGCAGCGACTAATATTACCATAGTGGTGGTACCTCTCTATATATGTATAGGTAGGTACCACTATTACTGATTCGCTAAAAACTTAGCATATCATGATGAAATAAATGACCCAAAAATGAAAACAGTTTTATTGTCAAAGTCTTTGTTATTATTAAGAAAAATCAAACAATTTTTATTATTAAATTATATTTTTTATTCTTTTTAAAACGCTCGAATTTTTTTTTTTTTTTTTTGCGTTACCTAGGGAAAGCCAAAGATTAGTATAGGAAATTCTAGCCTCTTTTATGCGATGAAAATACATTGATTTAAAATTCCTTCAAAAATCAAATAATTGCCGGATTTTAATGAAACTTTCTGAACCTATTCACAAATGAATTAAATTATTTTAGAAATGTTTCCTTTTTAGAAGATCTTCATATATTTTTTTTACATCAATTTTTTAAAATTTTAATTAGAATAATTTATAAAGTTTTAAATCTTAATCTGTATTATTTTGTACCAGTTAGGTGACATTGTTATTAAGTAAAGACTATATTTACTAATCATAAATGGAAAAGCTTATTACGATTCATCGACCCCCAATATTTTAAAAAGAATTTAAAATTTTTGTTGTGTGTGTAAACGTGTCAATTTTTGTATATACAGATGTCCATACACGACATTATCAGAAACTAAGAGCGATAACTATAGTAAATTTAAAGCCAATGTACCTAAAAGTCAATAAAAAAATAGATTACGGAGAATATTTTCCTAAATTTTTAAGATTTTTGTACCTGGTAAATATTTTTCATCTCGGAAATTAAGTTTTTTTTTTTCGTTGTGCATTCAATATCATCAATCGTGTACAAGATTCATCCCTAAACAATTCTTTCGGAAAAAAACTCAAGTATATGGAGTATTTCTTTTTATTTCATTAGTCACAGTTTTAAGTTTTTCTCACGTTATATGAGTGCATGTTCGTTTTAAATAATTCTTTCTTGATTTCAATATTCTATTTTTTACACTTTTTGTTATTTTTCCAGTTTGAGTTTGATTTCGTCCTTCTTTTGTTTGTTTTTATTAATTTCAAGTTTCGCTTTAATTTAAAAATTATTTATTTTTTGTTATTTGGAAACACTCGTGTACGCACGCCCATAACTTATGTTATTCTCTTCTTTAGTTCAAGTAGACTCCCCTGTAGTGAATAGGTTCCCAGTCTCACCACGTTATATGTTCATTACTGGGGTTTCTGGAGTAAATAGTATTTTACGGGATGGAGTTGTCAGCTCCACGTCCAACCAGCGTTGAATTCAGAGTTGTCCTTCGAGACTGTTTTCCAAATAAGACTAGAGAGGACATTATACACTGCTATTTAACCTATAGCTTGGATCTTAATTTTTAATGATTCACATTATACTTTTCAACCTATGACCATTCCCAGATAATGGTAGTGGTAATTGTAATATTAGCTGTTTCCTTATAAGGAAACATTCGGCGTTCATTGGCCGTGCAACTTGTACTACTGTCGACTGAAATTTAATAAACTCTTTCTCTTAGAACAATTTTTCTGATAAATAGGTTTCTCAAGTTCAGTAGCTGTTATCGTTCTTTCCAGTATTGATGGGGATGTTTCCTTCATAATCTTTTTTTTTAAAGTAGTGTGGAATGTCAACATTTTGATTGTCATTATTTTTTCCTCGAGTTACATGTGATATCCGTTTTAGCTGTTGCTGCTGTTGAAAGTACTCAAATTAAAAATACTGAAATGTCGCAAACAGATTGTTAGGTCATGAAACATGATTTGACCCTCACTACAATTACATTTATCTTTCTCTCTGCGTCCCCCCTCTCTCTCTCGCTTTCTTTTTCACTCTTGGACGCTCAACACAGTCTTGGTTTAATAGGATTTATGATAAGAAGAACATCATCTATTTTTATTATGTTACAAAATTATTATAACTATTAAAGAAAGATTTTTTTTCAAAAGTTCACTTGCATTTCAGGGATACATTTGTCCTCAACAGATTGTTAGGTCACAAAACATGATTTAACACCTCACTACAAACTGCCTTTTTAAAAATCATCCTTCCAATTGCCCTTTGTGTCGCACTCTTTTTGTTTTTATACGTCCCTCTCTTTTTCTATTTTATTTTTTATGTCCCTCTTTCTGTTTTCCCCTCGGTATCTGTGATATAAAGTTTGACAAACACCGTATATAGGTACAAGCGTATTAATAATAAACATGATGAAATATTTTACCAGTAAGCTACATTCTCGCTAAGCGAATACTTTGAGACATTTGTCAAAGACAAAAGTGACTGCTTGAAAATGTTGCCTATTTTTTTTTCACACCTGAGAATAAGCTAAGATAAAGATGATACATTATCTGTTAAGCAATAATAGGTAAGCAATAATTTTTTTTAGATATCAAAGTCTACCCACGACAAGGCACAAGTGTTATTCACGGAAGAGGGTTACTGAATGAGGTGTGTGATATGAATGTAAGATGTGTTAGAAGGAAGTGAAGATTATGATGATAAGAAGAAAAGAGAGAGAGAGAGAGAGAGAGAGAGAGAGAGAGCGACTAACCGTTGACTTAAAAAGGTTAAGATTGCAATGTTCGCGGAAGCATCCACATAGGAGTTTGTTCCACAAAGTAGCAGTTCTTGGGTAAAACGCTGTCTCAGTCGAACTTTCTCCTTATAAATGGAATACGGGGGAATGAGTAATTTCGACGTCTGAAAATATGGAAATAGTGACAGACTAGTGATAGAAATAAATCCACCTTACGTGACTACGTAAACAATTTTAAACCCTATCAAAGATGGAAAGTAAAGATTGGGCAGCTCTAGTCCAGACATAACAGCAATACTTTATTTTTTTGTCTAATCTGATTCTTATAAAGATAAGGCATAGCAGAAGGAGTCAGTTACTTTCTGGAGCGGAACAAGGAGGCGACCATTTTTCCAGAATCTTTATCGATGGATCGTATATATAAGTTCCACTTGAGATTTGAAGTGAACTTGAATCCCAACAGACGCTCAAAGAATGGAGCCTTGTTGAAAATTAACTGTTCATTGTAACGGGAGAAGTGTCTGATTGATGACGAAATATTACTAGCTTAGTTTTAGGGAAATTTAAAATTAGAAGTCAGTTTTTTTCTCATTAAGCTGTTAGCGTTCGATCAGAGTAGAGATCAACTGTAAAGCTCTGAATATCTTGATTTTTTGGAGGTGCTTCCGTAATGTGTGGTATTATCAGCATATATATTTACTGACCTGAGGATGTTCCTATGCAAATCGTTAAAAAGAGGGTTGGGTCAAAAAGAGAGCCATGGAGGACAACTGCATTAATGTCATGGGCTTCATTGGTCATTTAAAACGACTTACCTGAGAGGAAGGAATTAGTAATTCTGTCACACCTCGTCAAACGCCTTTGAGATATTTAAGACAATGATTGCCACGGTGTTATTATCATTGAGTGTTTTACTGATTCTGTGCGTATGACTACTGTTCATGCGATTAAGGAAAATAGTTTGCGAAATACAACTATTCACCCGTAGCTAACAAGTGGTGGTAGCGTCTAATAAGTAAGTGCAGTAAATTGTTTTTATCGAATTTTATGTTGGTGGGGGTCAAAATAATTTAGTGCCACAAGCATCTGTCTTAACATATAAATCGAGGGGTTCAGTAAGAAGTATATAAAACTCTGACAAGGGTCATTTGGTAAAAGAAATGATATAAATGAAAATTGACCCCACCAACTTATTAGACACAGGAGAGTACTTTAGTAGATATCATTTGATTTGTATTTCATTCATCTTAATTGTTACTTGCTTTTCAACTGCCAGTTTGCGGCTGACATTAAAAAGCACAGATCGCAAGTAAAGACTAAGTCTTTGATGAGATTCGAAATCCTATCGCCTTTTTCTCAGAAAGGCTGGTTAACTTCACCAGCTGCTCAGTTGGTTGAACTATAAAAATAGTGAACCGACAAACAAACCAAATCACAGAAAATTACTGTATATATTCGAGTATAGTACGAGATTTTATAATCATTTTACGCAAAAAATAAGGAATAACACAAGTATTTTTTTGAAGAGGTTAAAAATCATGTATTTTCGGTGACCATTTGCACGATGCACCGGTAATTTTTCTTTCTGGAGAGGTTAAAATTCATGCAAAAAAAAATGAGGGTCGCATTATACATGAAGTCGCCTTATACACGGGTGCATAGGGTACTCTTCATTTTCCCCCCAGATCTCACGGTGGCATATTTATACGTTTTGTTTTTTATTTTTTATTTTATGCTATTTTTACGTATATATTTAAGTATTAGTAGCAGTAAGTCAAATTAATGTTACTGCTACTGTAACAAAATTTGGATTTTAACAGGAAAACAGTATATGTAAGTATCCAAAAGGGCATTCATCAAAGTAGATGTTTACGATTAAGCTTTTTTTTTCGGTGCTACTTAATTATGTGATCTACGTACATGATTCTTCTTAAATATATGATCTATCTTAAAGAAAATTATCTTAAATATATGATCTCTCTTAAAGAAAATTATCTACATGCGCAAGAAAACACTGAAAAGTGTAGCTGTCCAAACATTACAATCTCATCTAGATTTCATTTGATGGAAAATTATACGATCCAATGTAATTAAATTTATTGTATTTCTGAATGATGTTCAAACTGTTTACAAACAGTAATAGTATTATTTAAAATTGTTATATAGGAATAAAGTGTCACTGTCGACACTTGAGTTTGAACACAGAGCGTAAACACAGGCGATCCCATTATTGGATTAAGTGGATCACGTGACCGTAGAGGAAACGCATATATGTAGGAAGTCGCTGACGACTAACAATCTCCGTTACTATTCTATCCTCTATACTATATGGACCGCTATTCTCTACTATACTATTTCTCTATTCAGATCACTATACGGATTACTAATCGAGCGAGTATTATTGAGCAAGTACTATTCGTGCGAGTGCTATTCGAATTCGTCTGACACCAGTATTGTTTAACGGCGTACTATAGTTGTATCTGCGATTACAAAGTCTCTACTACAACGACCATTACAAAAATGACAACGAGTATTCGTTGACATCACAAAAAATTTAATAATTTCCTTTATTTTTTTTATATGGTATTATTTGTTCAGTATATTATAGTATATTAAACAAAGACTACTTATTTTTCTTGTCTTATTCCGTATATATTTATTTTCAACGTATGTTTTAATGTAGAGAATTTTCTCAACTCTTAGATCACACACTTTAACTTAGTGATGTGTTGTTCTGATAGACCAGACTTAGAAGGTAGATCACATACTTAAGTAGAACCCATTTTTTAAGTAGTGACACGTTTCAGAAATAGGTCGTTATTTTTATAAGCAGTGATAAACGCTCTTCAAAATGACAGTTTCTAAGTTTCTATCAATTCAAATGAAACTCCTTTGCCATTTTCTTTCTCTTCCCCTATCGTAGTTAAACGAAGAAAAATAATCATCCAAGAAACTCCCCGGTTTGTTGAAAGATTTCGGATTATTGTTCTTGGATTATCTATCTGAGTTTTCATCAACTAGCTATCACTGTCGAGTGAGTATCTTCCTAGTAGTCTTTTTTGAATATGAAAATGAGTAAAAGCGAGAAAATTATTTTTTTAATGCTTATTCTCGTTTTAACTATAAAAAAAATATAAAAATCATGTCTTAACTCAGATTATGAAAGTTAAGAAAAAAGAGAAATAAAACAAGTATTAGTTTCGTAAATGTAATATTTGTAACGGTAAAAGGCAATTTAATACGCAACTTTTCATCAGGTTATCACTAACATTCGCTTCTTTCTTCGAGTAGTTTGCATGAAGACATAGCATTGTCTGACTTGTTCTTTTAGCTTTATTTGCAGGAAAATGATGTAACCTCATGAGTCCTTGAGTTGCTAATTAGTCATTTAGATCTGAATCATAAATGAATGATGTCCGTATCATTAGACAAAGTTTAAATCATCAATTGATGACTGATCTCAAATGAAACATAAGCTGATGCTGTCCACCGTTTAAGAATTTATGACAATGCCATTTCTTTCTGATTTTTATTGAACAATTTTTTTTTTGTTAAAACGTGTAAAGAGTCCATTTTTCCCTACCGTCATAAATATTTATTGTTTTGTACGGAAAATGGATCAAACTAAGTGGCAAAGTAGTGAAGTTGGTGTAAAGTCATTGGGTAGCTATAGGAGAAAAAAACTGCATCATTTCTAACCAAGGTGACCACCCTAGCAAAGTCATCTATCAGTTTGACCTGCCATCTCCACACTAGCGACGACATCGCGGCAGACCACTCAGCCGCTGGATGAGCGTCATCTGCCAGAACCTCCAGCAGATTAATCTGGTGCTGGAGGATGTTACGTTCTACTAAGACCATGAGAGCTGGAGGGACAAGGTGGCTCTCGTGGGTTCAACGTCTTCGTAGCATGAGATTTAGCAGCAGCTGTTTCTCCAGTAAACATGAACATATACATAACCAGGTATTTTCCATAAGAACTGATTCATCGTTAAAATTATGACGAAAGACTTCTCATCCTAAGTCGCGGCAACTTCTGTACATTCCTCTTAAGATTTATTAAACAAATGCATCAAAACTTATATTCACTCGTGCCATTTCATGGTAGCCGCGGTAGATTGGTTGTCGAACACAACTGTAGATACCAAAATCCGCGATTCAAGTTCCTTATATAAAATATCGGCGTAGTATTTACATTTGAGCTATACACATCCTATAAAACAGATTTTCAACGTAGGCGAAAAAGGGCACGCCGTGAACTCTCAAGGGAGCAGTAAATATTCAGACGTATTCTGGGAGAAGCTATAATTTTAACAGGGCGGTCCATTACATTCATTTACGTGCTAATACCCTTGGGAAAGGGTATGAATCCTCTTCTCCCCCCCCCTAGCTGTGAGTAAATAGCAGGACAGACCGGGTTCTACAGCCTTAGATGGCAATTGGTCTACCGCAGAAAGAAATGGCAACATACTGCGAGAAAAAAAAAACTGCCATGTCAGTCATGTATCGAAAGATATATGATCGCCTAAGCGATTACCACGCATGGCACATAAATGACTGAAGCCGATTTGACCTTCTGAACACTGATTGGGATTAGTCATAAAATTTCATATATATATATATATATATATACGCATTTGTTTCTCTTTTGTCCTATATACTTACATTTTTAGACATAATTTAAACATTTACATGTAATATTTAAATGGAGCCTATAAGCTGAAGTTCAGAGTTTCTATGGTCTAGAACTGTGACCCCTACTTGGCTATTCCTGTTAAAACTTAACTTTTAAGTGACTATAATGCAATAATAACATTAGCACCTTATATGAACTCTGTTTCATTGACTCTGCAATATATACCGGTGCAGTTTTAGCACAAGATGCGCCAAATATTTGAAAGGAGGCAGGGAGGAAAAACCTTTTAAGAACCACTACTTTATATCATCCCTACATTATTTATAATTCCTATTTATATTGTTCAGAGTCGGGATAATGTTTTCATCTTTGATGTTATTATCACGTTTCGGCTGTTGTACTCTCCTGCCTTCTTCGACTGAAATGATGATGTGATAATGACGACAAAGATAAGGAAATTAGTCTACCTGTAATTAATATAATCATAACTCCTCATCCCTGAAATTAAAGCAGAAGTTATATCTGATATATTATAAATGTTCTGTAAATAGTTATTCTAGGTTTGGACAAATAATTTAAGCAGGAGATCGACACATGAGAAAAAGCAAAACAAACTTGTAAAAAAGATAATTTTATCAAAATCTTTGTCATTAGTAAGAAGAAAGATTAAATTCTGATATAAAAATTATTTGTGTATACTCAAAAAATTATCCACTATGGAAGTTTTTAAATTATCCTACACCAAGAAAACAACAAATTTAAACTACAGATCCTTGAAGCAATGTACATTAAAAAAATTAAAGCCGTCACTTAATAGAATCAACTACGAATACTGTAGTAATGTTCTGAAATGTCTATAAAAAGAACAGTTTTTCTCGCTTTAATGCGCGCATGACCATGACATTAAAACACAGAAGAAAAAAATTCACAATGGTTAATTTTTTCACGTTCTAATGAACTTTAAGCATGACTGCCAATCGTTGCATTTGGAAGCAAAAAGAAAAATTGCAGTAATGGATATCAAAAACAGTTTTGTATTACTACTTGCACCCGTGAACAACACACAGTTTTGTATTACTACGTACACCCTGAAGATGATCTCGGAAGAAGATCGAAAGTGCTTGGGAAATGGAAAATAAAAACGATTTTCATAGTTATAGCACATTTCTCACATCATTGCAATACGCAGAAAGTTATCCGTGTGTATGAACGAATTTTATTAAAAATAAGCAAACATAATGTCTGTAATATATATATATATATATATATATATATATAATTCAATTAAAATCCAAACTGACAAATTAACTATATGTCATAAACGTTTATGTGAATAAAAGAGCTCAATGCAAATTCAAATTACGGAAATTCAGAGCAATTTAAGATATAATTTTTTTTTTTTTTTTTTTTGGAACAAGAACCCTCACGATACGGCGGTTTCGCAACCTCTGGTATAGACGGAAAATCTAACTCACTGCCTGACAATATCAGGTTAGTTTTCCTGTAAAATTCTATATCACGCACACACACACAAATATATATATATATAATACAATTCAAATAATTTTACTATAGAGATGCATTAAAATAAAGAAAAAAGAAATTTCAAAAGATATTGTCAGTAGTAACGCAAGTATTACCCATTAAAAATCTTGTTGCCACTGCATGAAAGTATCCGTAATTTTGCTACTGTAAAAGTTCTATGGTCATTGGTGAGTTATTACCTATTTTTTTTATTCACTATTTTTTTTACCAAATTAGCATGGTCTGTCCAAGTCATTAAGCTTTTTTTTTTTTTAATTGCAAATATTACTCATCAATAAAATAAATTCTTACAATTAAAAGAAAAGGAAAACTTACTCCGCTTATTTTTTTACGTTTTCTTTTTAGTTTTTTTTTTAACATAACTTTTCGACAGGTCCATTCTTTTGTCTTTTTCGGGTAAACTATTTATCTTTAGCCGGCAGCAAAGTCGTATCTGAGCAGAACTTTTACCTGCAAAAGCATATTTCAAAAAACTTATTGCATCCGTTTCAAAATATACATACTAGGCCGTCCTTTGGTTGAGATAACTGCATATTTCCCAGCGGCAAAACAATCAGAGTTCGTGCTTTGATATGTAGTCAGGATTTTGAATGTTGATTTTCAAGACTTTCTTATTTGGAAGATTGGTGCAGCACAATCCTCCCCACTTGTACCAGACTAAGTAGACCTGAGTAAATATATCTATCTTTAAAAGGTAAAACTTAATGGGGACTTCAATAAAGAAGACTGACTAACATTATAAAAAGTTATTGAATGCAATATAAATATATTTTTTTTAAAAATCGGGATTCTTTAAAATTTATATTTTCTTCTGTTTGATTTGAACAACAATAGAAGAAAACTTTAGTTAATATCTGATAATATCTCATAAGAGATGTGGGTCAGGGTACGTACCACTAGGATTAAGGTAAGGAGAAAATATTTGTCGGTTGGGTGGTCGATAGGGTGTGAGGTAAAGGCGGGTGCGAAGAAAAAGACGATGAGGTGCTAAGTGGTGAAAGTGGGAGGAGCAATTGAAGAAACAGTAGGTGTGAAAGAAAAAGTGGAACTCTTCTGTAGTTTGAGGAGGCAATTTAGTGTCGCAAGTGGGAGGTGCCTTATCACTGCATAAAAAATGTTCATAGGCAGCTGAATTTTGTGCTAAAGAAGCCGAAATAGCGGCTAGCCTGGGAGGGAAAAAAGTCGGTAAATTTTCAATAAGGGTGGAGAATATCGTTTTTGGAAAGGTCGACATAATTACAATATTGGTGTTAGTACCAGTATAAGGTTGAAAATAGTAACATTTTTTTGTTTTTTTTTTACTGCAGCTGGTTGGGGGAAAAGGTTTGAGCTATAATCCTGCGGAAATAAGATGGAGTATGAAAGATGATGGATATAATTTGGTGCTCAAACTAGTAAAAGATCATAATGATTTATTTAAAAAAAAAAAAAAGAAAACTTTTAAATTGTTCAAGTGAAGATGATTTTAGTTACGTCCTTATGAATCAAGTAATTATAATTTTTCCCGTTTCTCTTCCAGAAAACAGGGGGCTAAATAAGATGTTAATTTTTAAGGATTACTGGTTCTATATTTTTTCTGATCTTGTCATTAATTGAATATTTTTTTAAATCGATTGTAAATATTTTTGTTTTGATTTTAAATACACATTTTGTTTTGTTTTTTCACTTGTACTTAATTTCTAGAATGACACCTATAGACTTTTTCCGCATATAAAACATTTAAAAAATTTTAGAAGCTAATATTTAAAAAAAAAAAATAAATAAAAAGGCGAAAATATCATTTTTCTGATTTATTTGGAAAATTAATAGCAGTAATGATTTCGGTCAAATAATTACAAGTCAGGTCAGTAGCATTGTTAAAGATGTGACCCAAGAAGTTAGTCTTTTCTTTTAGTTTTCAGTTGAAGCAAATTCATAAAATATTAGCCAGAAGTGTATCCTTGGCAAGATAATAAGATTACGGTAGATATTTGTATTGATTAACCTTTGCTAAATCTGAGACATAGTCATAAGCGCGGGACACCTAATGTTGATCGAATGCACTTTAGTAGTAATGAGGATTTTAGATTAGTTTGGCACAACACCAGTAGAATCGAACCCAATACGGTAGCAATAAGTATTTGCTAAAATTATTTTAGTTTGGCAAAAGGTTACAAGCTTGGGTCTGCAAACAAATTCACTAGAATTATAAGCATCTGTTGATCTAGCTAGTTAACCATTGGCATATTATCTTTAACAAAAAGAGTCAATACGAGAAACATCCATGCTTCTTTGATCTCTAGATAACACATCATTGTCCCTGTCAACAATCTTCTCGCTTGACACATTTATTTGATGATCTATTGCAATAATGTGAAATTTTATTGTAATATCATCAAATTAATTAAATTAGTTGTGCAACGGTCATTGGTCTTATATTTTAGTTGTCTTAGGATAACTACATGGCACAATTCACTGTTTGTGGCAGAGTACCCACTCCTTTTATTTCGACGTAGTAAGGAGAGAAAAAGAAATGTCAAACGAGGAATAGGGTTTTCTTAGCATAAGTCGTCTGATCACTTGCAGCAGTATGGGTTGTAGCCGCCCTTGTGCTGAAACGATGGGGACTCAAAAGACAGAGAAGAAAAGTTTCTGCTCGAATGCTCTAAGAATTAATATACTGGTTGTATTTATATAAAAGTTCCCAAATCCATAGTTAGTTATTATTTCCTAATGACATGTATTCGGTCACGTGTTTTCCTTTAATCACGTCACTTTATTCTGTTCTTTGATCACGTCACTCATAACCTTCATTTGTCCCGCCACGTGGCTGAATATACAGTAACTATTTCGTTTTTCAAGAAGGATTTGATAATCACTTTTTGTTTCTACACCTGATAGTTTTCATATTATACGAACAGTAGCTTTTAGTTTTACGGTCATATCAATTTGAAACATCAGCACGCACCCGATCGAAGTAGTTAAGCAACGTTGAATTTGATCAGTTCTTAGATTGGTAACCGATTGGAAATACCAGTTGCTTTAAGCTTGGATGGGCGGAGTGTAATGGATAAAGGCTCAGAATAAGAATTCGGAGAGCTGAGTTCGATTTCCAATCGTTACATTCACTTAATGAGGAAATGTATGAATCAATCTCTTCTCCCTCCAGGTACGAGTTAAATAGCAGGACAGACTGTGTCCTATAGCCTTGGTTGGCAACCAGTCTACCACAGAATTTAACGGCAGCTTACTGCGCGAATTCTTCTGCCAAGTCAATCATGAACCTGAAATAGATATGATCGTCCAAGCGTGTATCACCTATGGCACCTAAGGAAGGAAGTGATGCCTAACAATTACGTGCTACATTAAACACTATTTTTATGTATTAATAGTCTTTTTTGCGACCTGAAAAGATCAGGAAAATACGGAAACTATCGGTAAATATAGAGTATTTATTATTTTTTTTTTTAAAGCATTACGCCCCGAGCAAGGCGTGAAGCCACTAGGATGCAGGGTGTTGCAGAAGATTTGGAGCGAGAGCAGATAGGAGTGATAGAAGAAAGGATGAGGAGAAGGATAGTGGGTAGATCAAGGTAACTGGAGATGTCGATTGATATTACATTTGAATAGTTGGAGATTATAGCTCTCAGGGAAACAGTAATTGGGAAGGGTGTTCCACTGGCGAGAGGTGCGAGGTATGAAGCTATTGGAGTAGAAGAGACGGCTACATTTAAAAGTTTCTACAGTGAAAGGGTGGGAGCGGGATGCCAGCCTCGTAGGGCGCTTGAATTCATGAAGTCTGGGAACCAGTGAAAGCAGCTCATCGGAGCAATTACCATGAAAGTATTTATTAAAAAAACAGAGAGGCGACAGCGCGTCTGTGAGAGAATGACTGTAGACGAGATGCCAGATCAGGGTCAATTATATTACATATCCGTCTCTGGATCTTGTTAAGAACTCCGAGGTAAACAGAAGGTGCACCAGACCATATATGGCAGCAATACTCCATGCAAGGGCGAATGGTTGATTTGTATATTTGAAGTATCGATTCCGGGGAGAAAAATTTCCTGGCGCGGCACAGAGAGCCAATTTCCTCGTAGTGGACGAAGCAATTGACTCAATGTATTTGTTCCATCTCAGGTCAGCAGTCAACGTGAGACCGAGCAGACGCAGGGAGTTGCTCTCAAGAAGTTGACTATCAGACATTCTAATGGGGGGCAGGGAAGGATCTCTATGGTGATTAATAGAGAATAGTTTAGTTTTTGAGGCGTTAAAGTTGACCAGCCAATTCTTGCCCCAATTAACAACCGATTGGAGGTCCATTTCAAGACGAGCGGCCAGGTTAGTTTTGTCAGCGACGCTAGATTTATTTTTGAGGCAGGAGTAAATTGTAGTGTTGTCCGTGTAGATGCCATCTTGGGAATCTATGGCGTCAGGAAGGCCGTTGATGAAAATAAGGAATAGAGTGGGGCCAAGGATGGAGCAAAAATGCAAACATTTTGTGATGTACACACGAAATATAATACCAAAGGATTAACTTTGTGCAGCTGAGACTTATACAATAATGCACACGATAGTAATCTCTCAAAAGATTATATAGCAGCTATTACCGTCACGTTGTACTCATGGAAAATAAACTAGCATTCAAAGCCCTTAGGATGGGGACATACTAACAATATTTCCAGCAAAACACTCCTCCGTGTGCTCATAGGCGTCCTTGTATGTGCATGAATATGTTCCTTTGTGAATATGTACATGAATGTGTCAGTTTGATTTTGGCAGGCGGTAATATATAGAACGAAATTAATTTATAGCCTGTTTCTCTTAATGCAATACTTATGTTGTAAGTAAACTAAAACGGTGAGAAAGTACTCAGTAACCCATCACTCGATCAGACATGAAATCAAAATGATGCAGAAGTAGTTAGAAAGAACCTATTCTCACCAAAATATCACATGACTACATAAAGTAATAACACAATATTAATAACAATAGCCTATTATTTTACAGGCTATTAATAGGGATTAATAATTAAATTACCATCCAATTAAAATGCAATCCGTCATTACATTCACACTTTTACTTTTTTCTTTAATTTATTTTTCCGTCTTTTTCGTTGTTTTTATTTTTATTTTTGAATTTCTTCTGAAGATTGTCTTCATTCTCCTCTTTTTCTTTTATTTTTCCAAAGATCTCCCCCCTCCCCCTCTCTCTCTCTCTCTCTCTCTCTCTCTCTCTCTCTCTCTCTCTCCTGTTGTTACTTCTTTACTGTTTTTGTTTTTTCTTTAGAATCGTTCTTCTGTCATTTTCGCCTTCTTCCACGAATTTTTAAAAACTTTCTCCTATTTCACCTCTTTCTCAGCTTCTTATATATTTTCCTTTTTTTCATTCGTCCTTTCCTTGATCAGGTATTTAAATTAAATAATGTTTCTGGAATCCTATTTTCAATGACCATGTCAAGTGGACGCACTGAAATGACTCTTCTGCATCAATATAATAATAAAAAAATTCAAACAAGAAAATACACATTCGATTTAAAAAAAAGAACGGAATTATATAAAAATCTCCGTGTCTTTGTTTGAAAATCAATATCTATCGTATTACGTTTCGTAAATTTCTTCTACATATCACTACATATTTTCTGGTGCCAACTATAGTTAACAAATTCATCTTGCTGACCAGTTTGCTCGTATAGCGAATTTATTCTTCACTGGGTACTGTACTACAAAGGCCTTATGCCAGACTAAGTAAAATTTGGTAAATAACCTCTTCCGTTATTTTTTTTATTTATTTTTTTGTTTTGTTTTGTTAGGCGTAGAGCCATATCACGTTTAAACACCGGTTCCGGCACGATCGCCGAAGTTAAGCGACGTCGAGCCTGTTCAGTATCTAGATGGGTAACTGTTTGGGAATACCAAGTGCTGTAAGCTTAGATGTGTGGATGGTGTAATGGCTAACGACTCGAAATTGGAAAGCCGAGTTCCAATACCAGTTGGGTTCGTTATATTCACTTACACGCAAATACCCTTGGAAAATTTATAAATTCAACTCTTCTCCCCTCCAGCTATGGGTTAATTAGTAGAACTTGTATCAGTAAATTATTATTATCTCCAAAAAGAAATCTTACAATCTAAAAATATTTTCTGATTTTTAATAAAAAGTAATAATTAAACTATAAACAATAAAACAAAATAATTTTAGGAAGTGTTATGTAGAATTTGAAACTATTTTACGAATAGGTCTATGTTTCAATTCATGTTTAGACAATGGATAAATATTTATGAGGTAATAGGTAGAAAGTATTAAATGTGGTTTATTAAATTATTTATAGTGGTTACTGTGTGGAGAGTCAGTGTTGTAACTGGGAAGGTATGTAATTAATTTGATTGTATTTTTATAGACGGAGGTTTTAAAGGTTTCGTTATTCGAATCTATTAGCCTTAGAAAAAATAAAAATGAATAATAAGCCTATTATAATTGTGCTTGTCCTTCCCTTCGTTAGTTCGCACGACCGTTACGCTCTACCAATACCGCATAAATAAAGGACTATACAGATTTGATTGCGTGGAAAGAAGGGAAAAGACACTACTTGGTTTCAGTGAGTGTTGGGGCGCACCCACCTTCTAACTAGTAATGGACTGGTCCCTCTTATATAAGTCAGCTCTGGAGAGAGAGTGACAGAGGGTCAGAGAGAGAGAGAGTCAGCGTTAGCAGTCCAGATAAGCTTACACGGTACATACCGTTGGACTATAGACTTTGGATAATGTTTCGTACTAACCAACCTTCGTTCTACTAATCACTCTATTGTTAATTGCTTTTATGAATATACCAGTATTTTCCTCTACAACTGTGTTTGTCTTGATTCATACACCGACACGCGGGAACCTCACAACATCTCAACAGTGAGAAAAAGAAAGAAAGAAAAAAAGAGGTGTGTGGAAAAAGTTAAAATGGAAAAGTTGTCAATGCCAATTCTTTTCATTTGTACCCACTTCTTAAAATAACGACCAGCATTCATATTTATGATTATTATTGCAATATTTTGTTAAATTTGTTAAGATTAAATATTTAACGATGCGATAGGGGAATTTTTACGTATATTTTATTGTCATAGAACTTGCCAGGAGCAATCTTTAACTTAAGAATTAAGATTCATCAGAATAATCAAATAGGAAAACCGTGAAATTTTCACAGGTCTTTTCTAATATAAATTAACAACACAACCATAAAATAAACGAAAACTTTTAAGAAACCTAGTACATCGATACATATCACCTATCGACAAAAACAAAGATTAAATTCATCTCCATGATTACAAAAACCTAAAAATCTCTAACATAATCACCACCAATAATACAATGAAAAAATCAAAATGTCAACAGACCAATGTTTTCTATGAATTCGCTTGTCCACTTGGAGAATGCTTCTCTAATAATAATTCAAGCAAAACATACATTGGTTACACAATCACTATATTATCACGCGATTAACTTATCATTTATTCGATAATAGTTCAATTAAATCGCACATCAGCGCAAAACAAAACAAAACAGCACAATAGAAAACAAACAAATCCTTGTTAATAATATAGAAATACTATCTCACTCTTACACAAACAGTAAAAAACTAGTATATATAGTAGAGACATTAATCATAAAATAACCCAACATCAATAAAATTATATCAAATTTAGGATCAAGTATGCTAAATATATTTCATAATTAAAAGCAAAAAAAAAAAACAGTACAAAACAAGTTGACAAATGAAGATGAGATACTTTGAAAAAAACCTGACATGACGCGTGAAGACGCGATATTTGAAAAAAAAAACTAAGAACAGGAAAACTCAGTGTATTCATATAGTTACAACATAATCACCAAAAAATTCATTGATAATGGCTTATGAAATTGAAAGTACACACACATCGGAGAATCTATATTCAAATTTCTCTGGAAATCATGAAAATGGTCCAAAATATAGAAAAATAAATAATTAAAAAATAGACTTTCGCTGGTCTTTAACCAAATTTATATAAACGACATATATTCATGTTTTACTGAAGTTCAACGAAAGTTCTTTTTAATTTAATTTTTTAGGGCTCAGACCAATTTATGCTTTCGACTTTCGTACGCCATTATGAAAAAGTTTTATTTTTGTGCTGATAGTGTTGTGTCTATATGCATGCATTGTGTTTTCTTTGTTAGTTTTTGAGTATTGCGTCCTCACGTGTGGGTGAGTGTTATGTCATTTTTTCAATTATCGTTTATGTACGCACACTTGAGCAGTCAAATATATGCCACTTTTTCTGGAAGAAATTGGTACGAAAAGCTTAAATATTAATTCTTAATTGCAATTTAATACTATTATTATTAAATTAGACTTAAATAAGCATAGTGTTTATAAACAACCAAAATGTGCAAAGATTTTGTATCTATTTTCCTCATTAAGTCCTATTGCATTTTACTACTACTACTACTTCTATTGACAACACTACTACCACCACCAAAAATAATAGCAATCATTGGAAGTTTCATGAGGTTGAGTTTTCAGCGATAAAACGAATGGTAAAAGCATAAACCTAAGGAAGTACTTAGGTCATAAATATGCAAGATTTTGTTAGCTATTTCAATACACCATATTTTTTACTTTTTATGTGTCATGCGTGCTACACGCTTACGCGATCATGTATCGTTCGATACATGACTGACGAAGCAGATTTTTTCCGCAGTAGGTTGCCATTTCTTTCTGCGGTAGACCAGTTGCCATCCAAGTCTATAGAACCCGGTCTGTCCTGCTATTTACCCATAGCTTTTGTGGGGGAGGGTGAAGGGAAGAGGATTCATAATTTTCCCAGGGGTATTAACACGTAAATGAATGTAATGGATTCAACTGGAATTAGAACTCTGCTCTCCGATTCCTCAATCCGAGTCGCTATCCATTACTCCACCGTGCCTCCTCAACATAAACTCAAACGCAATAAATTAGATATATTTATTGAAGATAAAATAGAAAAAGAATGTGTTTATCATTGATTCATCGTGTCCTATTAAAACAAGGACAAAGCAAAAGGAAAAAGAGAAAGTATCTATGACTCACTGAAATTTCAACTGGCAAGGTTTTAGAAGTTGATTAAGTCACAATCATATCCGTTGTCATTGGTTCATTTGATACATGGATAAAGAAAATTTGCATTGATTGTCCTTTGAAACTGCAATAGAACGGAAGCCTATTAGGAACGACAAGCATTATTCGGAAAGTGATGGATATTTATGGCTGTTTTTCTAATTTTTTTAAGACCAAGCTTGGCTAAATAATTAGATGTACGGCAAAGGTTACTTTAATAATAATAAAACAACAAAAAACTGGGTGGTAAAAACAGGATTGTGAATGCTGATTTTCAAGGCAATCTCTACTCGCTTGAAAGATTAGCACAACAATTTATCTACATAAATACTCTTCTATTGCATCTGATGCTGTATAAAGATAAACTTCATAACTATCAATAATAAACGCAATGATTGTACTACAGTTGTATGTGGTATTATAAGTACCACATACAACTGTAATACAATCATTGCTTTTTCTAGTAATCACCTAAATACTACTACAATCACTACCACTACTACTAATAATAATAATAAAGAAACTGGAGCACAAAAAATTGGATATAATGGTGGAAGATAAAATAGAAAAAGAAGGGTTAACCATTGCTTCATCGTCCCCCTTTTTATAAAAGGATAGAGTAAAAGGAAGAAGAGAAGTAATCAATTATGACCAATTGAAGTTTAAACTTGTAAGACTTTGGAATTTGAAGGAGGTCACAATCATACCAGTTGCCAGTTGTCATTGGTTCACTTGATACAGTGACAGACAGAATAGATACATTGATAAAGAAAATTAGCATTGATTGCCCAGTGGAACGGTTATAGAAATTAAGCCTCTTAGGAAAGGCAAGAATAATCCAAAAAGTGATGAACATTTACAGGAAAATTGCATGTTACCTAAGGCTACACTTTGTGGCCCGCTATCCATTGATTAATTACTAGAAAATAATGATAATAATAATGACCCAAAAGGAATATAAACAGTTAAAACAGAGCAAGGACAATGATAGCCTGGAAACTTTGATATACCTTGATTTCAAGTTCAACCCAAAGGATGTCGTAAAAATCTTGTACTCTGATCCAAAGCCACCATCCCACACAGGCAAAGAGATCGGGTTTCATAAACAAGGAAATGGGAACCTGGAAAATAGTAGATAGTTCTATGAAAATGAATGAATGGGAAAATCGGAGAAATAACAGGATCTTGTTAGGGAGCTAAGACGAGAATGGAATATTAAAATTACAGTGGTGCCTTTAATAGCTGGCACACGAGGCATTATATCAAAAGATTATATGAAATGGCAAATCAATGGAGAGATGGGAATATCCTGATTACGGTGTTGCTGGAACGTGTGGGGGGGATGCTGAGAAAGATGCTGGAACGTGTGGGGGGGATGCTGAGAAAGATGCTGGAAACTTATCACCAGCGATAAACAACGCATAGCTTGTGTGAACATGCAAATGTATGAAATAATAATACTACACATATAGGTATCTGATGAATTGAATCGTGATTACGATTTCAATGTAATAAATTATAACCATGGAATTTGAGCCTTTTATATTATATTCTTACTGTGCTCTGGACATTAAGTTCTACCTGGATTCTATCCTTTTTGAGGTTTTTTATATATATATATATATATATATATATATTGACCACTAATATTATCTCTATCTATCTATATATCTATATATATATATATATATATATATATATATATATATATATATATATATATATATTGACCACTAATATTATCTCTATCTATCTATATATATATATATATATATATATATATATATATATATATATATATATATATATTGACCACTAATATTATCTATCTATCTATCTATCTATCTATATATATATATATATATATATATATATATATATTGACCACTAATATTATCTCTATCTATCTATCTATATATATATATATATATATATATATATATATTGACCACTAATATTATCTCTATCTATCTATCTATATATATATATATATATATATACCACTAATATTATCTCTCATTCATCTATCTATCTATCTATCTATCTATATATATATATATATATATATATATATATATATATATATATATATATCGATAAATGGTTAAAAGTCAAAAACTAAGAATTTTAAAACATTTTTAATTAAATCCCATTTTTGGTATGCAGAAGAGCGTATGTTTGTGTCCAATCAGTTTAGATATTCTCTGAATATTATGTTTAAGGAAGGAAGAGACGGTTAGTTGTTAGAGATATCTATATATATATATATATATATATATATATATATATATATATATATATATATATATATATATATATATGTGTGTATATACATATAATACATAAATAAATACTTTGGAAATGATTTTATTATACAAATGCATTGAAAATAAAAGTAAAATAAATTTTCAGTAGTCAGGAATTGTGACTGATAATGTTGTGCTATTATATGTTCCATTTTACTACAAAAATACGTTATAAGTGATTTTACTATACAAATCCATTATACGAGAGGTTATAGAAATGCAATAAAAGCAGGGAAAATCATTTTCAGTTCCTCGGAATTAATGAGCTTTACTGATAGAGTAGGGTTATCATATGTATATTTTTACTAGAGAAATAAATTGCAAATAATTTTATTACAGATACGCATAAAAATGATTTTCTTATATAAATGCATAACAGATCAAGCGAAGGAGTTATTACACTATGCGTAAACTGATTTCTTGTGTACATATGTCATGATACAGCAAATATTAAAAGTATATAAATGAAATAAGCAGATATCAAAGATTCCTTGGTACATCTTGAGTATAAAACGATATAATGAATATATAATATTAATAAAAAGTTAAGTATTAAGAATCTCAACATCTTAAAATATTTAATATTGATTTTTATGATTTTTGTCATCATTAAATTGTCTCATCTCATCACGATTCTGAGCAGATCTCTAAATTAGTTTATGTTTGAAAGCTAAAGGAAATAATATTATTAAGCAATTAGATTGTTATCCAAAAGCAAATTGTAATGGTTGTTCACAAGGAATATCACCAATGTATCATTAGCGATTTAAAATGAAATTTAAAATTTTACAAACTGAATTTGGAAACTTTTGTAACTTAGATGTGTTTTCGCAAATTTTGGTATTGACTTTGAATGTTTTGCCTTAAAATTGGGAAGAAAAGGTAATCCGTGGTTAAGAATCAAAGTAGTTGTTATTAACAGCATATAGACACATATATATGACAAAAATATAGTTTCAGGTATGATATATTAATGGGTAAAAGTGCTCAATATCAGAGGTAGAACGCGTGTAGATATAAAAGTGGACACTGAGATCAACACCGAATTTCGACGGAATTTGTGAAGAGCTGACGCTATATCGAGTCTTGTTTGTTATCTCTCCGTCACCGAGGCCCGTTAGTACATTTGATATGACGTTTGCCTGATAACGTAACTGTCCGGGATTCAATTCTCGGTAATGATTGCGCATTGCTGATGAGTCCCAAATATAGGACGAAACGGCGTTCCAGTGCTTTCTGCATTCTGTTAAGGTTTCTTCTAGACTCGATGAATTAATCAGAGATGATAAAATTGCAACTTGATAAAATTCAAAATGTTGCTAAATGTTAGTCAACTCAAATACATTTTAAAACATTGCTACTATACTCATATTGTGAACGCTTGTAAACATTGTAATTATAACAGTTAATTTTACAAATTAAATCGCACGAGTTTGCAAAATCACTATCATAACAATAATAGTTACATTAAGTTGTCTTCGCAATTCACTCCCCGAGGATGATAGGAGGAGATTGAAAGTACTTGTGTTAACAAAAAATACGACGCCTTTCTTGATGAATTTCAACATCAAGAAGATAATTAGAGTACTAGAACAGATTATTGTAAAAATAAAACAATGTCTATATTATTCAATGAAACATGCTTGAATAATGATATGCTGCCTAAATATACATACATACATACGTGTATATATATATATATATATATATATATCAGGTCATCCCATAAGTTCTATCCGAATTTTGAATAAGAAAACAAGTGACCAAATGTTACATTTAATTACAGATTCAATCAACAATGTATTTTCCCTGATTATCTATGACTTCCTTCTATCTATTAACAAGCTTACTAATTCCATTACTGTAAAATTCTTTTGGCTTTGATTCGAAGAACTCACAAATGTCAGTTTTAACCTCTTCCTGTGTTACAAAAGCTGTTTCTTCCAAATTATTCTGTAAGCTACGAAACAAATGGTAGTCTGAAGGAGAAAGATCGGGAGAATAAGGTGGATGAGGAATTTTCTCCCAACCAAGTTCTTCGATCTTTTGTGACGTGATTCTTGCTGTGTGGGGTCGCGCATTGTCCTGATAAAACATCACCCATTTTCGATTCACTAGAGCAGGTCTTTTTTTCCTCAAAGCTTGGTTCAAACGCTCTAATTGCTGACAGTATATTTGAGCATTAATTGTTGCATTAGGTGGTAAGAATTCAAAGTGGATTATTCCTTGGCGATCCTACAGATTGAAAGAAGAACCTTTTGCCCATGAAGTTCTCTCCTCGGCTGTGGCTTGGGTCCTTCCCCTTTACCAAGCCACTGTCTACGACGCTTAACATTTCGATAAAAGATCCATTTTTCGTCGCCAGTCACAAGTCTATCCCAAAAAGGTGAAACAAGTTGGCGAGAATGGAGAGAAGAGCAGATGTCAACTCGGGATTTGAGGTTGTTTTCAAACAATTCATGAGGCACCAATTTTCAAAGTTTAGGAACTTTTTCAAGTTGTTGAAGATGACGATGAATAGTTGTATGGTTTGAACTGAGAACCACTGCCAATTCCTCAACTGATAAAGCAGGATTTTCTTCAAGGGCTGCTTCAATAAGCTTTTCATCAAACTCAACTGGACGTCC
>CAHIKZ030001113.1:4815000-4887500 GCA_903632075.3 Acanthosepion pharaonis
TTAATGTTTTGGTACGGGCGGGCCTGGGAGCTGCTCGCATCTACGAAGACAATAACTCTGTTTCCGTTTCACTATCGTGTTTTATTTTCACGTGTGGCCCCTCCTTCTCCACCCCGATATTTTAATTGTGTGAAAGAAATATCTGCTAAAACTATGCAAGTGGAAAGCCATATAGATGACGTCTCAACGTTACCGGCCCGAGAACATAGAATAAATGAATAAGGATAGGGTGCAGAAAACACATCTTGGTTGGCGATTACAATAACTGTGTAGGTGTAGGGGACAGCGAATTTTAGACCTTTGCTTTAAAAGAGTAAATCTTTTTATTTATTTATTTTTTTCGTGCATTATTTTGACCTTTCATTTCACAAACTATGCTTCCCACCCCGCACCGCTAGTTTGCCCTCTATCACCTTCGAAGAGTTTTTTTTAATGCAAAATAGCCAGTGCATGACATCGTAAAAGCGAAAATATGTGTTGTCATTAGCTTTATTTTTTCTCTCTTCTTTCGCAGACAGCATGAATATCTATTGGATGATAATCTCTCTCCTTCATTCGTCTTTTCGTTTTGCTTTTGTGATATAAAAGCTGGAGAGAGGGGTTAATAGGACGCCATGTTGTCGACAGATTGATAGAAACAAACGACCATATTTCTCTTTCCATGACCACTGCCGCGCTGAGCGACAAAACATATGACCAATGAATATATAATTTTATAGATTTATCCCATCAGTCATTGTATAATAGTAATTAATTTTAATCGGTAAAGATTTAAGTTGCTAGTGCATTATATTCATTTAAATGCACTGCAGTACTTCGGCTGTTACCGAAATCATCATGGAAAATCAAAATGGCTACTTACTGTCATGAGTACTGTGACGAAAAAATTATATCTAATGTATTGCACGGACAATATCGACAGATGTGAAAAACAGCAGAATAAGAGAAAGGGTGAAAGGTGACGAACATTAGAAATTGAAATTTAAAATAAAAATAAAAAGTTTAGCTATTAACGTTAACTGGAATTGTAGTTTCGAAATAATATAAATTGACAAACTTATAAGAATTGCATGTTCTCAGGTAAATTCCTTTTCAAGTTTTCTGGGTGAATAACTTCCTATACCGCTTGTTTGGCGATGCATTGTTATCTCCTAATGCCTTCTACAGCATACAGATGGCCCTTCGATTACGGAAGACTAACCTCGTAACAATAGAAACTGTCATTCAGAAGATTTTAATTCGAAAATTTACCGTTTCTTGAGAACGACACCAATTGATTCGATCAAAATTTGTAGGCGCTTATTTTCAAACACCATAGGAAAGAAACTAAATTGAATTAATCAAGCCGACCTTTTCAACAAAGCCAGTCCCCCGTGTTCATCTCAATTGGCCTATTAATATGATCATTACTTTTAACAACAGTTCAAGCTATTGGTAATATTTTCAATAATGTATTTATATTCTTATTGTTTGCTTTGTAATTGTCCGTTTACGAGGGAGGAGAATAGTGAGTCTGGGTAGCCCTACCGCATTTAATAGATTATGAATCAAAGATACAATTAAATCACAGGCAATTGATGTTAAATTCGAATTTCTGGAAAATGTCGAAAAAACGTTTTATGCGTTATTAGATTTATTGAGACCTTTTCTGCTCTATATTTTGAATCGAAAACGTTATTCTGCAAGTGTTCCGGAATAAATAATAAATAACATAATTTTCGTTGTTAATGTGAAAATAAATTTTGGAAGTTTAAAGGAAATGTCCGACTTATAAAATTAAAATAAAATTTTGTAAAGACAAATTTTGAAACTTTCTCCATTTGATTTTAATTTTTTACAAATGATTTCAGCTTAAAAATATCTTCACATAAGAAAAATGCCCGTGAATTTACCCGGCAAAATATTTCATCGTTTTTTTTTTTCTTTCTTTAATCTTGAGCTCTTTAGTCAGTATATATTATACAGTAAAAGTTCACAAGTCTGACACATCAAAATAATTACAATATAAATGGTCTGTTAAGTTTGTTCAAAAATCCCGATTTTTTTGTTTGAATGGGACATGTAGTGCGGACTAAACTCGCTATAGTAGGAACATACTACAATACTAATTTTCAAATATATTTTGTATGAATACTATAGAATATCATTTTAATGATATTTCCCTCTAAGGTGCAGGCAATAATGACTTTCCACGGATTATCTGTGAATTGCCATGTATTCTTGGGAAAAAAAGTGGAGTGGTTTCCTGTAGACTTCTCCATGGTTTGAAATTCAGAGTTTTAGACTGACTCACACTCAAGGCTAGAAATTCCTGTCTACCTTGGTATTCAACTCAAAGCTGGGTGAGAAGTGACAGATTCATGTCTTTCCCATGAGAATTTGCACGAAAGTGAACGCAGTAGACTAGCCAGGAATTTGAACTCGACTAAACGATTTCACTTTAAGCGCCGATATCTGTTACACTACTCTCACATATAAAACAATGTACAAAAGTAATAAACATGAATTCGGTAAGAGAACCACTCTTCCTCTTTTCGTATTCTCGACCGTATTGATATGTACGAAGGTTTGTTCTGTTTGACACCAGGACAACTGCTGGAAAACTGAATTCGGTAGACTATGCTGCCTGAATCCTCCAGTGAAAAGAGTCTGCCTGCCTGACTGAAATTTTGATCTTTGCTTCTCTGATTGATTGATTAGTTTCCTACGGCATATCAACCCCTTATTTATATTTAAACCATCAAATATTTTTATACTGTAAGAATTTTTTTAGTTAATAATGGCTTAGTGATAAAATATTACTAATTAACCCATAGATGGGGGAGAATAGGTGGCTTCATACCTTTCCCAATGGTATATGCACGTAAATTATAACAAACCCAACGGGAATTAGAACTGGGGTCTTCGATTAACAATTCCCAGCCATTATGCATTACACCGACCGCACATCTCGGTGAACCGGTACTTCAACGGGATGTAGCCATAAGCCTTCTGACTTTTGCCTGAACTCGAACATCTCACTGCTAGCAAGGCTTACCCTTGCCTGTACTATTTTGTATTTATTTACAAGTTAATCGAAGTCTTTTTTTTTCTAAATGAAGTTTCGCGTAGGATCTTTTATGTTTCCTCAATTCAACGTTTATAAGTTGAATACAACTGGTCTAATTGAATTTAACTCTGTTTTCAAATAAAATGTCTAGAAAAGTCACTTTCTAGGTAAGAGAGTTTATTAAATCATCGGTAATGGTGATGGTATGATAGCCGTTTCAGTACAGAAAACACTCAGCATTCAATGAATAAATAGTGAGTTTTACTGTCGGTAGAAATTCATAAAATCTTTTTTCATGAAAATAGACTTCTCAAATCCAGTGTTATTACACTTTCTAGTATTGAATGAACTTTCCTTCCTGATCTTTTGTTCAATGTAGTGTGGAAAGTCAGTATCTAAATTATATCATTATTTTCCCTTACTAGTTATATTATTTACCCTTATAGATGCTGTTGGAAGTCTTCAAGCGATAAAGTTTGTGTTATTTGGTAAATTATTTGTTTATGATTCTGTAGCACATGAGAGCTGATGAAATGTTGCCTTCTTTAAAACCTGGAAGGTTCATTTGCTTGCAGCCATTTTTAATTATTAATGTGATAAAGCGGTAGAATATAACTGATAGCCATTTTTGAACGAGTGATATAGTTTGTGTCATTTGGTAAACTCTTTGTTTAAGTTTCTGTAGGGTCAGTCTGTAAGAGCTGATAAAGTCTAGCCTTCTTTAAGACCTAGACAGTTCATTCGCTTGAATCCATTTTTAATCATTAATCTCATGAAACGGTTGTTGATAATTTAGACATTTTTGAACGAGTTGGATGTCATGCATGATATTCATATATTAAAACCTCCCTCCTAAAGACTATATTCAGGACTTGATTAATCATTAAACAAAATAAACAAGTGATTAAGGCAGAAACAAAAAATAGTGAACGTAGGTTTTTTCGTCTGAAAGTATTTTTTATTACAAGATCTTATTTACAATAACATAACAGGCTTGTATAAAATTGCATAAAACATTGGTGAAAATTATTAATACTGTTTTCTTTGTTAACTGTTTTCATAGGAAGGAACCTTAAAGAAAACCTTTTCTTTTAGTTTTATAAAGAACAAGTTGCTCTATGGAAATCTAATCTATTATTATACATTCCTGAAGGTTTCATATTGTCTCAGATTGTTTCCTTGTCTCAGCTTCTCGCAGTATCGTGTGTTTATTTTAACGTCTGGCATGATATGTATTGTTTGACATAATAAGTTCTTAAATTTCTCATTAATTAAATTACTTTATATTTACAACACACAGAGGTGGACATTTTAACTATATATAATTAAAATGCCTCTCTGTCTCTCTCTCTCTCTCTCTGTCTCTCGCTCTGTATATATATATATATATATATATATGTGTGTGTGTGTGTGTGCGTGCGTAATTGAAAAGAGTAAATCTACGCCTAATCCTTATCTAGGGGAGTTGAGGGGGTGTCGGGCTTTGTTTACGACATCAATTGGTCTTAATCCGACTCTAAATATACCCATAATTTCTTAATATTGTTTACGCAAACAAGAAGGCAACTCTCTCTCTCTCTCTCTCTCTCTCTTTTATTTTTAACCCAGACATCCAAACACATCATGAGATATAGTCATGAATTCGATCATCTTCTTCTTCTTCTTCTTCTTCTTCTTCTTCTTCTTCTTCTTCTTCTTCTATACACCATATTCCTTCAGAACGTGGGCGATCATGGCATTCCACAACTTCCTATTCTTTGTAGCTCTTAGCAATACTTGTCTCTTTACTATCCTTTCAGTTACCTGTTCTGTCACCCATTTACACACATTTGTAATATAAGTTACTCACTGCTTCCCACTGTACGCCTTGTGAGTGATAAATTTACCAATATTTCTTTTGTCATTTTGTCCCAGAATTTTCAACTCTTTCTTATTCTTAATATAAGTGTAATTTTTATTTTCATTTTCCTTAAAACTTCCAAGTTGCTTACATGCTATGTCTGTGGTATTTCCAGCATCCATCTGTAGAACCACATCACTGTTGCTTCAAGTCTCATTTCCATCTGTGAGGAAATTATCCAGCATATGTCATATAGGAGGATTGGTATTATATAGGAACTCAGAATTCTTTTCTTTGTTTCCAAGACATTTTTCCTGTTTCTTAATACGTTTTTTTTTCTTTTTCTATTCGAAGGCACTTTTGGATTCCACTGTCGCATTTTTTGTCATCTGTTAAAAGTTAATTTTCTTCTCAGGTGGTGGGTTCCATTTCTATTTTTCGGAATGTAATTCCTGTTGCACGTACCAGGCTGGTGTCGAAGTACCTTAATCCATATGTCTAAGTAACAAAGTAGACACGCTTACTGCATTATATATATATATATATATATATATATATATATATAACTGAATGTATATATATATATATATATATATATATATATATATATATATATATAACCGAATGTAAAAAAGAACGAAGAGTAAAATTTCAACGTTCAAAACATTAATTTAAAACATGGCGCAATAAAAAAAGTAGAGCAATAAATATTTATTTATTATGTACTGTTACATTAGAACATGTGCATACCCACTACAAAACTGTACATCATGTTTCAACGTTAAATTAACGTCTCTTCAGGTGGGAAGCCATGATGGTACCATGTTCATAAAAATATATATATATATATATATATATATATATATATATATATATATATATACCTGCTTCGGAATTATTATTGTTATAGATATTTTGGGTTTTAACTCTATCCATAATAGTTTGGGATGCGATGTAATTATTGTTAAAATTGGATAAATTGTTTTCGATAGTAGAGGCTAATGAGTTTACTACCTAATAACTCCTTAACATCTATTATCCAAAGCAATCTATCCAATCTTAACAATATAAAGATAATTATCACCACGTCAATAATATTATGCATATGATCAGAACCAAAATTTTAGGAAATTAATTATTTAAGCAAATGCTTGTTTATGTGAGTGACGGCTGCTTCAGACCACTCCTCTTGCGAAGGGCCGTAGCTACTGCTAGCGTATAATTCTAATCATATATGTGACTTGTACCCACAGAAAGAAAATAGACTTTAGACTTAAATAGAATGGAGGTCATTATTTTTTTAACTTAAGGGGAGCCTTTTGGACAACACTTTCTCAAAAGGTGAACGTTGACGAGCAACGGGAAACAATCAAAGATACATTAGTAAATAGCGAATGTTGAGGAAAACTGGAAGACGATTTAAATAGATTTTAATTATAAATAAATTAACGACTAAAAACAAGATACGAAGTTCCAAAAGAGTATAAAATGGAAAAAAATATTACTCATATTCCTCCAATCAAACGTAAGGAACGAATAAAGTATTCCTTTTGTTTACATAGGCTCGGCTCATGAAACTATATAAACAGCATCAACAACTCGAAGATAGTGAACCGAGTGAGCACTATGTAAAATGGAAAAAAATGCGTCATTATAATCGGTGGCACAGTCGGGATTGTCCAGTAAATGCTGCTCAATAGAGGAGTCGTGTGCCGCTTGATTGGTTCTTTTTTTACGAATCTGACTACTAGAACACAAATAGGCAGGTACGTGTTATGTAATACGCATTTCCAATGTTTATTCGGTCCGTCCTATATATACCTCATCACAACGGCATTTAAATTTATATATTACTGAATTATTCTGAAAATAGAACAACCGATCCTTGCTGAAAGATGGAAACGTGGATCTCGTCTGGAAAACAGTACGGAACTTGACAGCGTTGTAGCACGAAGCAACACAAGCCGAAATTCTGCCAGCAAGCAACTGGCACTTCCTGCTTAACCATGGCAATTTCAAGTAAAGTGGGCACCGGCTAGGTCCTAGAACAACTGGTTCTTTAAACCGTCTAATCTTACTATCAATAACGCCTTAGTAGGTTAGCCATTATCTTCAAAATTTTCTTGGATCCTTGCAAGTTCTCCGTTTAAAAAAACTGGGAGAACAAATCATCAAAACACGATGAACCATGGTGGAAACTAAACCAATTTTACGGACCTTCATTGTAAATTGAAGAGATGGATGGAGAGAATTGAGTTCCACAAAAAAGTCAGTGGCGTCTCCAGCAGAATCAAAAATAGAAAAAGTGTCATCAACATACCGTATATAAACGAAGGGTTTATGGAACTTATCAAACAAAAGTGGCAGAAATTTTTCCCATATATACCTCCCAGAAATAACTCTCACATAATGGTAAGTTATTAGCTAGATGAAGACACCATTTGTACTAATGTCTTGCAATTAAGTAGGAGGTATTTCTTGGAGTTATTTCTGTCGCGCCTTGTTCATCATTTCGTGAGCATTGCTACTTAGAGAAGCAAGAGAAAACAGCAAGTAATCTACTTGATGAATCTGAGTAAGTCGATGGTAGATCAAAGACTTCAAAGAGATGTGATAAATGAATCATATTTGTGTAGAACAACGAAAGAAAGGAATGTGGTGAGTCATAAACATTCACGTCCTGAAAGAGCATGGCGTCTAAAAGAAGAATGAGCATTGATGTGTATTATCTGCTAGAAAAAAATCTCTTTTAATTTTTATCCTATCTCATAATATATTCCAGAATACAAATGCCTTATTATTATAAAATTAAAATGAATATTTGGTCAGAAAAGCTTCGGGCAACAGGAATGTGCGGTTATCAATCATTTCAGCCTAATGTCTGCTCGAAACTATAATCTTCATTGTATAAAGAACAATATGATTTAAAGCAAACTTGGATAGAAAATTGCAGAATATTTTACAAGAAATATACGTACGATTAGTCGCATATAAATATACGAATATACTCGTATTTTTCTTTTACCGATATTGACATTTCATTCTCTTACTTAATATTATTCATGAAGTTTTTGTTCTTATTTAAATGTAAGTCTTGTGCATAGAATGTGGTGTAATCAGGTCTAGAGGTCAGTGTCAAGAGAGATCAATAATAAGGTGTACGTCTGCTGTCAACCATTTATGCAAATGAAGACTTGACTTGACCCTGACATAGTGCAAAATGTTCGTTCAAAATATTCGTTCAAAATATTATTTCTGTGACGTTTTTATAAAAAAGAAAGAAAAAACAAAGATTTTTCCTTACATTTTTCCAACTTAATTACAAAAAATAAAAATAAAAAAAGGTAAAACTTGGATTTAATTAAAGCAGAGAATACAAATATTACAACGTAAGAGTCGACTGCTTCTCAAAACCAAAGAATAAACAATGAAAGATGAAAGCAAATGATTGATTGAGAAAGATGGATGAAAAAAGGGATAATGAAAAACAAAGAAAACTAGGAGAAAGAAAATGAAAATAAATAAATTTAAAAATCAATCTGGACAAAAAGAAACAGAAAAATGCAAACAAGCACTTGAGAAAAATAAAGATTTTGGCTGGAAATTAAACCAAATCACATCTGTAAAACGAAAAAAAGCAGTTTCTAAAGCACAATGGTAATTTTACATAAGTTCGTTTAAAATTGTCACATGAATTTATAGGATTCATTGTTACATTGATAGTGCCCATACCCATATATAAAACGACTAAAATATATATAGTTCATCGAAAACAAGAGCCAGCGTTAGTCACATGAGGTGTTTTGTTACCCCCAATTTTTTAAAGTACTTGTAATTCCTACTTGGCATCTAGTTTTTTTTCCCCTTACACTACTCTCCTGACTCAGTGAGGATGTGTAGCACACGACGTGGCGCAGTTGTAGTTCAGTTTTGGGAGGAAGTCTACCAAGGGACTATCTATTTTCGGAAATCGTAGGTGATTAACACAGTTAATGACTATTTCAGGGATACCATCAAGTCTACAGGCTTTATTGGGATCCAGTTCAGAAATCATAACAGAAATCATAGACTGATTTAGATGCATTTCGCTCAATAAAGACTCAGTTCTAAGTGAAAAGTCAGGAAAAGATACTCTAAATGAGTCAAGTGAGAATTTAAGAGCAAAAATACATATAAAATATAGATTAAAATACCCAAATTCTTCATTTTTGTCGAATTATTCTTCATTTATTGTTACTTTTTAATGACATGTTCTATTTCGAATACCATTCGACCGTTAAATTAATGATAACGTTAATGGTAATATTAACTGTTTTCTTTCGGCATTTATTGACCGAACTGTCGGTTAAAATTTATAAAATCTTTCTGTTAAAACAATTTTTCAGGAAAGTAGGCTTCTCATGTTCACTAACTGTTATCGCTCTTCCCAGTACTGATTGGAGGTTTCCTTCCTAACCTCTTGTCTGAAGTATTGTGGAATGTCAACATCTTGATTATGCCATGTCATATCAGAGATGCATGTGATATCGATTTTAGTTGTTGCTGATATTTATAACTAAAGTATTTGAAATGTTTAGTATTTATTAATTCTACATCCTGATTTTTTTTTATATAATTGATTCAGGGTGTTATGAATAATCAAGAGTGGTCTCCCATTGTTTTGTTACTCTCCTCTTTGGGAGAACTATTTCTGTTTACTGGGACTATAAAAGGACACTATACGCGAACCTTGTATTCTCGGTTTGAATAAAGCTTTCTTAAAGCATACACCTGCGTACTTTTATCATTACACAGGGTATGTCCTATCAGTTCTTTCATTCTAATTACAGATCATCGTCTCTGTTTTAGAAAAATCTATCTTGAGTCCTATTTCTTGGAACACTTGGTAGAGAATGTTAATTTTTTTTTCTTATGATCATTCTCACCGGAATTATGAACAACAATATCATCAGCATCGCCCTCATCATCCTCAGTATATTAACCTCAGGAGGGAAAATACTCACTCTGTTTTCTGTTAATAGATTCGTTTAGGAAATTGAGTAGCATGAAATCGGAATAAAAAAAAAAAAGTAACTAGTTTTCGATGAGACTTGAACTTTCACCTCATATCGCGTGACTGATTCAGCCAGAGAAGCCTGCTACTTAAAAAAATCTATTACCATATTTCTCTCCTTAGTTCCGAGTATCCATGTAATATTGTTTTCTGACTATCTCGTAATAGTAGCAATAGTAATCGTAGTAGCAATAAGTTGGCTGAATTCTCTGAAGTATATTCATCATAAACTTTTGACTAGTTTTTCATTATCGTATTGCTGTTTTGTACCACAATGTTGTAAGTCGAATACCGTAGGTCTTCTTTTTATTCGTTAAATTTTATTATACATAGCATTAAGCTCGATATCAAGTAATCCCTTTTTATTACAATTTATATTATAATTATTGGTGAATAAAAATAAAATAAAACAATTAGAATTTAAATTTTATTTCTGTATTTTGGATTACCTCCACATAGCTTCGCCAGTTTCACCAAGATATAAAAACGTGACACTTTGTCGCCATCCTCTTCTTTCTCTTTACCGCTCAACATGCTGTAGCGATGACATCCACGGGACATTGTTCCCGAGCATGGCGATATCTTTCTCCTTACTGAACTCTCTCTCTCTCTTTCTCGCACACATACACACGTGTATCACCCACACATTTCTTGACATTCAATATCTTATTCCATTTGTATGCATATTAATGTATTTTCTCGCACTTTTTGCTCAGTTATATAAAAAAGAAATATAAAATATCGCCTTGTTGAAATCCATTTATCTTCTTACACTTGTCATTTACTTGTACAAAGTATTGTTGCCACAGCTTTTAATCTAATTAGAAATAGTTTTGCAACAATATAAAGATATGGGTTCGACAACTGTTTACTGAGCAAGCTTAAGAAAAGCACTAATGGTTTATCATCCGCTTACTAAATAACATACATAAAAATCGCAAGAATTGAATAAAATTTGTTAAACAACGAAAAAATGAATATCATGATCGATTTAAAAAAAAATGAGAATGACGATAATTATGAAATTTGTTGAAGCAGGTCAGAATTAATTAATTGGCTTCAGAAAAAAATAACTCATATGTAGGTTTACGGGAAAGTAATGTGATTTTTAACCTAATTACTGATAATTCCTAGAAGTATGAAAAGTTAGTTTATCGGTATAGTGGCGGAAATTATAGGTTCAGGAAATCTATTAAGCACAACAGTCGGTTTGTTGGTTTACAATTGAAGCTGGAACACTAAAATGAATAGAACTTACTAGATGAACGAAGTACCCCAAGAAATTGTGCAGATTGAACTTGGGATATTAAAAAAATTTCAAACTTTCTGGTACAATTTTGCTAAGGAATTTTATGTGAAAATTATGGAACAAGATAGGTAATTGGAGGAGAAAGTATAGAAAATGGTAAACAGTAGTGAAGCCAAAATAAAAAATATATTTCAAAATATTATTTTACAAAATATCACTATTTTATTCAGCAGTCCGTAATCTTTTTGTTTTTCCCCTTTCAATAATGATATGTTTTCTTTTCAGTTTTTTGTAAGAAATGAAAAAAAAACAAAATCGGGTCATTATTATCAAGATGATCACGAACGGAGATTTCTTCTATACTGTTATTATTAATTTGCAAGATAGGATTGAAGATAGCTTAATCATGAAGTTAACATTATTGATATAATAAAATATTAGTACGCTGTGTGGTTAGCTATGTTATGCCAACAAACATGTACATATTCTCAAACAGAAATCATATCATTATTTCTCGGTATCCAACATTTTATTAAATAAAACATTGTAGAGAAGCTGGCTCTTATTTCACTTTACTCTAAATCAGCCTGGTTCAGAATCTTGTGGGGATGCCTACTTTCAGTGTTAAGGGTTACATATTCTTAAAATCATAGACTTGCTTAATAGACTTGTTTAATAAAATTGCAAAAAACAACAATTATAGTATTTTTTTCATCAAACTTTGTAAACTTTTTGTGGGGGGGGATAATAATGGTTTACTGGTACAAGTCCTACCAATTAACTCATAGCTGGGAGAGAGGGGGATACATACCCCTCTCTCAAGGGTATCTGCGCATAAATGAATATAACGAGTCCGACGAGAATTGGAACTCGGCTCTCCGATTTCTACTTCCAAGCCGTTATCAATTACATCACCCGCACATCCAAGCTTACAGAACCAGGTATTCCAATATGGACACCCATTTAGGTACTGACCAAGCTAGATTTTGCTTAACTTCGTGACCGTATGGGAACCGGTGTTTCAATCCTGTGTGATACGGCCTTAAGCCTGTTTTTTGCAAGCACAAATGACATACTGCAGGAAACACTTACACGGTAGTCTGATTAACTGAGAATGTTTTAAACAATGTTCTTTTTGTCTTTTTAAATTTTTCTTTTAATCTTGAAAAACTACAGATCTAGCAACACCGTCATATTTTTAAAAAAATGTTTATCGTATTGGGTAGTATCGCCATATTCCTTACAAACACCTATTACCGACATATAAAGAACCTCACTGCATTTTTGCTGTAATTATTATTATGAAATTATCCAGTTCCCATGTATCCTTAAAACTTTTGTTTTCATTTTCAGCTTTTCTCTTCCACTTGCCTTTCTTGCAGATCATGTTTTTCAAGGTGAGGGCAACAATAAAGATAAATAAAACAATTCAAGAGCCACAAGAATACGTGTCGCTATCTCGAAGTATGACAAGCAATGATGTCTTTTAGGTTCGGGTCAAACAATACACACTCTCTACGAGTGACTGACACTACAACTCTTGACAGTACTAAAGTGCACCCATTTTAAATTAAACAAAATCTCATGTAGACAACACAATGTAGATTAGATGACGATATATATATTTTTTTATTTTTACATTTAGTACCTGTTAACACTGTAAATCCGGGATAATGTTCGTCTGGTGTGTGTACTCGTGATAAATTTACCAAACCAATTGACACGAAATTTGCTGTTAACATTTTAAAATATCCTAAAATAAATGCAATGAATTGACTAACTTTTAGTGAACATAAGTCTGCTTGAAAGGGCCGTTTATTTAAAATCGATGAAAGGAGCAATTGCCACATAAAATTTAAAAAAATGAAGGGGTCATTATCGACGTGGAATCGGCGACACGAGATCAAATTGTAACCAAGTCTGCTGTTTCACTTCGCACTAATGTTTTTGGAAAAGGCATTTCTTCTTTCCTACAGTTATGGGTTAAAAAGCTTGATAGACTGAGTTTAGCTCTGGTTGACAGCCAGTCTAGGTGAAGGATAACTCAGTGAGTCGCTGATTAAACCAGCCTGCTCTAGATATTTATATAAGTATTTACTATGTTCAAATTAGTTTTGCAGAAAGTTACATATATAGTGCACTGTCAGACTCAAACTCTTTATAGTAGTAATGATATATGAGACTATCTTGTTAACCACTAACCCAAAGGAGGGTACGTACCTTAGATATTTATATCAGTATTTACTGTTTATCTGATACAAGGCTAAAAATGATAATGCCAGTCTCAAATTGGATATAACCTGTCTTGAAAATCATTATTTAAAATCCTGATCACTACCTGGGCTTAAACCTTGCCTTGCTGAGATATAAGCAAATACACGAGTCACAACATTAGGCCAGTTGTGTATTTTACTAATATTTATCCATATATATTTATTTAGTTGTGCATAAGACCAAATGGGAAAGGTGAGTTGAGGAAATTTGCCTTGCACCAATCTTCCTAAGTGGAGAGGATTTTCATGCCTTCAAAATGAACATTTGAAATAAACTCTTCCTTATTACTATTATTTTATTATTAGCTTAACATTATTTTGTAATGGCTACATTTTTTAACGCAACACTCTCGATCAATTACTATACTCTTCTTTATTTTATTACTGGTTTTACATAATATTCTTACGGAACTTTTGATCAATATAAAAATCGATTATCGGAGCAAGGATCACGAAATCGAAAATAAAGCACAAGCTTCCGACGAGTTATTGATTGATTCGTTTTTTCCACCAGCTTATCAACCCTTTTCAAGTTATTTAAAGATAATATATATATATATATATATATATATATATATATATATATATATATATATATTAGATTGTAAATTTTTGTGTTATAATAATGATTTAGTGATGGCTTCAGGTTAGAACTCTGACGCCGAATCTGTCGGGTTTTCGATTCAAGCTCATCTATATCTCTAGATTTCCCGTTTTTCTTTGGAGGCACAGTGGAGTAATGGATAGTGGCTCGGATTGAATTCATTACATTCGAATACATTACATTCACTTACGTGCTAATACACTTGGGAAAGGTATGACTCCTGTTCTTCTCCCCCAGCTTTGGTTCTGTAGCCTTGAATGACAACTGGTCTGCCGCACAAAGAAATGGCAACCTAGTGCGGGAAAAAAATCTGCCTCATCAGTCATGTATCGAAAGATACATGATCGCCTACGCGTATATCACGCATGGCACATAACTGACAGACTGACACAAGTCTTACTAATTAACCTGTAGCTGGGGGAGAAGAAGTGGATTCCTACCTTTTCCAATGGTATTTACGCGTAATTGAATATAACGAACCTAACGGGAGCTGGAACTCGGCTCTCCATTTAACAATCTAGATACTAACTAGGCTCGACTTTGCTTAACTTCGGTGATTTTACCGATGTGTTAAAAACAACAATAAAATGAATCAAAACTAGTAATAAAATAATAATAATGATGATGATTTATCTATGAATTTCAAGAAATAATTTAATATTACTATTAGTAGGAAGTAAATTAATAATAACGAAGATAATTGGAGTGTTGACATCATCTTTGTTGTTGTTATCACAGCGTTTTGGTCGTTGTGTTCTTCAGACGTCTTCAGGTGTTTGTTGATCGGGATAACCTTCATGGAATTTTCAATCTGAATAGTTTATTTAATCTGAAGAGTTGAATTGTTCTTGTTTTTTCGTTGTTCATATCTAGGGGATATATCGTCTTCTTATTTAGTACAGCTCACTTATTACGCACCCATTGAGTAAGTATGCACTACTTGAGAAAGGATTGAATTCGCAAGTACTGTATTACCAAATTCACAAACTGCCGCTTTAATCCACTAGGCTATTGTCCCGTGAGACAAAGCTGAACATTTATCCTGGAGCCGTAAACCTAATATTCATTTATCTTGCCTTATGCTGACATTGATGCTGCTGTTGTTGATGCGGTTGACTGCATTCTCACAGATTGTCTTTTCTTATTTCTACTGCTATTACTGAAGTCGTGTTGTCATTTCTCTCTCCTTATTAATAGTTTCCACATGATATTTATTTCTATGGTAGGACTACTGAAGAGACCCTCATAGCCTAGCATATGCACTTTCATGACATAAAAACAACAAGAACAAGGACAATAATCCTAATGTAAATAAGGATAAATATTCATTTCAGAAATTCAGAGAGAAAAGAATAGGAGTAGGAGCAGTGATAGAATGACTACGGAATATTGATCTCCTTTATCATTAAAGTTTCTGTGACCAATGTGGTAAAAAGCGACGTCCATGAAAGAAGAACCCCGAAATGTGAGTTTCATGCTTCATTGGAAAAACCAATCTAATATATATATATATATATATATATATATATATATATATATATATATATATATATATATATATATATATTAGATTGTAAATTTTTTGTGTTATAATAATGATTTAGTGATGGCTTCAGGTTAGGAACTCTGACGCCGAATCTGTCGGGTTTCGATTCAAGCTCATCTATATCTCTAGATTTCCCGTTTTTCTTTGGAGGCACAGTGGAGTAATGGATAGTGGCTCGGATTGAATTCATTACATTCGAATACATTACATTCACTTACGTGTTAATACACTTGGGAAAGGTATGACTCCTGTTCTTCTCCCCCAGCTTTGGTTCTGTAGCCTTGAATGACAACTGGTCTGCCGCACAAAGAAATGGCAAAGTGCGGGAAAAAAAATCTGTTTCTCATCAGTCATGTATCGAAAGATACATGATCGCCTACGCAAGAACAAGGACAATAATCCTAATGTAAATAAGGATAAATATTCATTTCAGAAATTCAGAGAGAAAGAATAGGAGTAGGAGCAGTGATAGAATGACTACGGAATATTGATCTCCTTTATCATTAAAGTTTCTGTGACCAATGTGGTAAAAAGCGACGTCCATGAAAGAAGAACCCCCGAAATGTGAGTTCATGCTTCATTGGAAATTATTTTTGATTTCCAGTTTTGCGCTGTTGGTACTAGCGTTTGAAAAGTGTATCGAGCCAGAATGTTGGAATAAAAATCAACAAAATTAGGACAGAGTAAAATAGGTAAAAAAAAATAGCAATATTATTTATTTCTCCACCATTTCAAGTGCGTTTTTATTAAATTATCGTATAAGTTTGTTGTTACTAGGCTAGGGGTCGCGAGTTGAACAAAAATCAAAGCGTTGAGAAAATAGACAAGCAAAAAAGTGAAACAAAACAAGATAGAAATTTTTATTATATGGGTAACATCTTTCGTGTAGATAAAATTTCACGGAAAGTTCTTACGTATTTCTATAAATAATGAAGGAAAAGTTGAACTTACTCTGCTGGTGAATTGGCGAGTGAGTGAGATGCACTGTCCACGTCATATGTGTCCACTGCACATGACGCAAATGAAAGAGAAATAAAAGCGAACTAGCTTCTTCCAGTTCACAAAACGCATACTTCCATTTTTTCTTTTTCTTTTTACGCATGCCCAAATACTGAAAAGGGGTTACTTCAGCTGATAGGGTTATTGATACATGCGTGTCTAGAGAAAGGGTTTAACGTCAACCACAGGTTCCTGCACCCACAAAAATTGCGCTTATAGTGTCCTCTAAAAATTCCAAAAGGTTTTTCTTTTTTAATGACCCCTTTAAAATTGCGAAAGAGAAATCTCATTTCAAATAACAGCTTCTTCTACGTGCCGTATCCCTTCAGAACGTGGGAGATCATGGCCATCCACAACTTCCTGTTTTTTGTAGCCCATAATAAATATCATAACCCCGAACTTTTTAAGATCATACCGTTTATTAATTTCGAAAAATTTGGCACTTTGGTTCTTTTCTGGTCTCATTTTATTAAGACACTCCTCCCCCGTTTACTGCGTATTGAGAAATATTCCGACCTCCAGTAATTAAAACTACTCTTTTATTAGGCACCTAAGTGTAGCTGATGCTTAGGTTTGCTCTTTGGTAAAAGAGGGAATAAACATATACAGAAAATAACAAAGAAATAAAATTTAAAAGAAAAATATTTTGGCTTATGAAATTCTGATTATTTGTGGTGAAAACTGAATTAGCAAAAGAGAAAGAATTAATTATGTGTGTGTGTGTGTGTGTGTGTGTGTGTGTGTGTGTGTGTGTGTGTGTGTGTGTGTGTGTGTGTGTGTGAGAGAGAGAGAGCATGTAATTCGATAAATATATACATCCGGTATTCCAGCTGGGAAATGTAAACCTATAAAGAGAAGCCACTTAAAGCGACACGTTAAAGCTATTTGCCTGTTATGTCCATTACATTATCTTCTCATTAAAACACATTGTTTAATGAAGACAATATCTTGTTATTATTCGTGCGAATTTCTTAAGTATCTGATACTTCCAATGCAGGACCACCCAACTGCAAAGATTTCCGTAAAATAATTTTCTAATCTTTTAACCATTCCCATTCAGTTTTGAGCCAGCCAAAGCCTAGCAAAAAGCTACAGAAAATAAAATAAAATTCCTGCCAAGAATCCCTTCAACAGATTGCAAAAAAAAAAATGATGTTCTCAAGTTGGTGATACTCAGGAAAAAAACTACGAATATCTACTGTTGATTTTCCATAAATTTGGTTTCTAGAGAACTCACTCTACCTGCATCAAACAAAAATGTTTCCGATCAGACATTAATACGGAAATTTACTGAAAAATATATACGGACATGTCAAAAATGTTTTCAAACTGAAAAGATGCGTATAATTCTCTAAAGTATAAAAATCTAGCTTTTAGACATTTGTTAATATTTTGACGATTTTTCACACCGTTTTAAGGATGACGAATACTGTTTTAAGAATGATGTAAACAGACGAAAAAATCAACTACAATATTTCTTTTTAGTGTGTGTGTGTGTGTGTGAGAGAGAGAGAGAGAGAGAGAGAGAGAGCGAGCATGTGCATGGCATTGTGCCAAACTGACGTCATGATGATTGCACCACTTGCCCTGAAAATCGATATACTACAGATCTCTTATATAGTGAAAAAAGAATAAAAACATTTGCCGGTCCGAGTGATGAAAGATTTCCACAGCAATTAATAAAATAACATTATCATACTTATTATAAAACCCAGGCTGTGTGTGTGTGTGTGTGTGTGTGTGTGTGTGTGTGTGTGTGTGTGTGTGTGTGTGTGTGTGTGTGTGTGTGTGTGTCTGTTCGTTTATATATTGGATCGGATTTCCTACATTTTTCAACCGATTTCAACAAAACTTCACTTTTTGGGGGCAGGTAGTGTTTCTTATTGTCTTGCACACTTTTTTTCTTTATTTTTACATTCAGAATGTTTTAAAAATTCCATTTACAAGACAATTGTTTATAATAAAATTCTATTCAATCGGTAGACTCATAACGATTGAAAACAATGGTTTTGTTTGAGTTTGTGTTTGACCAATTCGTAAAAAAAAAAACCCTAAAAAACAAACAAACAAAAAAAAACTAATTAAGACATGCGTATCCGTCAACCTTAAACAATAATCTTTGTCAATTTTATTTTTCAGTCTTTATGATGGTCGATACTTGATCTATCTCTTACTGTTACATCCCGGGCTCTACTGCTAGTCCTTAATATCCCATTAATTGTGTGAAAAATTTTATTGCATTTTATTTTTTTTATACGAAATCCAATTATAACGAAATTATTAGAAATAATCAAAGCGGTGACAGATTTTAAACTTTAAATCAACTCCTACTTTGTTAAAATGCAATAAAAATTTAAAGCAAATATTAAATTTAGTTTTCATCCTTTTAAAGTATCTATTTTATTTGAAAGACAGGAAATACAAATGACTAATAAATAAATATGACTAACAAGGCCGGCGCGTACCACCCTCGAACTCTGACTAGGAGCCCCGGGCAGTGCTTTATGATCCTCGCTATCTTATCAACATTTGATTTTTTTTCTACCTACATTTATATACATTTTAAATTAAACTAAGTAGAAGTGATTATTAAAGGATGAAAACTTTTCGCGGATTTTGACATCTTTTGGGGGTATTTTTTTTTTCATCCAAATCCGTGAATTTCTTTTTTCATCCAAATCCGTGAATTTCTTTTTTCTTTACAACGGCTTAACCGCGACATTAGTCGTATGTGCCTCGCCATCCGTCTGCCTTGCTCTTTGATCTGAAACTTTATCTCAAAATACAACTAGGAACCTTGACAACACAAACTTCACCTACCCACTCGATGAAAATAGCACTTACAATGTTATGGCAGAATTTTCACCAAACTAAAACTTATAAAAGTCTCCTGCGATTTACAATGAGAGATGAAAGGTTATCCGGGTTAGCAATAATTTCCATTGAAAATGAATGTGCTCGATCCCTCGACAGTGATGAAGTCGTGAATACATTTGCACAGGTTAAGTCTTGAAAAAAAAAACACTATATAAATTCACTATTTTTTTTATCCATAATGTTGAATGTGTTAAAATTATCCAACTTTTTAACCAGAAAGATCTCAAGCCGATGTTAGAAACTGTCGCAAAACATTGTTGATTTATGTATGGAATTATCTATTATAACATGCCTCAAGTTTGTATTTAGATAAATTGTAGTTATTTTCAATTTTTCTTGGTGAATTGTTCACTTACATTGCATATGATCCATTAGTGTACATAATTAGGTTATAATAAAATTTACTCAGTCAGACATGTTAGGTATCAGATTATATATCGTTTTATTTTAATTAAGGGTTTGAAATACAGGGTGACCCAAAAAATCGGGAACTTTTTAACAATCCAATAAAACCAAGAGTAATGGAAGAAAAATATGTTATTCATAGTAATTGAAACCTTAAAACATGCCAGTTAAGAAACAATGATGAAATTTTCATTTTTTTAAAATTACGTCCTGTAGATGGCGTCCTCCTGTACGAATGCATTCTTGAAATCTACTGTTGAGATTCCACATTGACTGCTGCAACATCTCAGCTGGGGTACTGTGAATTTCATCTTGAATTCTAAATAGCGAAATGTTTACTTGCTCAAGGTCACTGTCTCAACGGACTAACGGGGGGAGGGATGGGTGTTTCGTTAAAGTCGATTGTCTGTAGATGGAAAGGGGTTATTTTTGTGTTATAACAACCACTATAGTAACTACCAGTAGTTATGATCATAATGTAAATAATATAAACATATATATATATATATATATATATATATATATATATATATATCATAAATAAATATAAACTTAATAGATATATTAATCAAAATAACAAAAATAATAGATTTCTCACAGCTACTTTCTCACGCACGCGCTAATGTATAATAATATACTGTACATCCGTTTTTGTTTACAATTGAAAGGTCAGCCACCGCCGCCAAGCGATCACTTTAAAAACTAATAACGATTCGTTCCTCTAAAGCCCACAAATTTTGAAATACATCGCTGACGATTTGGAAGTTTTTTTGTTTTTTTTTCCTGCATAACTTTTTTTATTATTTTGCCTGCAGATTTTGTTCGTTGCACCCGAAGTTCGTTGATGTGTGGTCCGTAGATGAGAGGTTTGTCTGTACTTGTTTTTATGCTTTTATTATATATTTTATTCATATTTTCCGATAGTTTTACTCCACTATCAAAGAGCTATCAACCCGTACACGGTTTAATAGTGAAAAAAAAATGATTTTAACAGCCAGAAAATGCAATAAAACAGACAATAAATTTTGGACCAGAAAACAAAAATAAGAAGCTAAAACCGAAAAATAAATCCAATTCAATGAAAATTAGAGATACAATAAAAATTATGAATGAAATAACTTGGGCATCACTAGGAAAAACCACTTGAAAATAAAAACAATCACTTGTAATGACAGCTCAAAATAATTGTACTTGAATGAACTCTGTCAAGTTCAAAATAAATAAGACAAAAAGTAGCAGTTACCGTCTGTGTCGAACCGGAGATGTAACTGGAAATCACATTAGTAGTGAATGTTATGCATTAGCTAATAACGTCTACAAAAACAGACATGAATGGTTAAATGATCTACTGGGAAATTTGTAAACGATTTGGATTTAACGATGCATAGAATGAAAATAAAGAAAGTAAGATTCTTTAGAAAAATTCAGACAGCTCAGATTTTCCAGGAAGGATCATCCTGAACAATTTTTAAAAAATCGACATCCGCTCGATATTAAATCAATTCCTATTTATAGAAATTACGTTATAATTAATTGCAAATGATAATTAACCAGGCATTATTATTATTATTATTATTAAAGTAGCGGCACTGGTATGTCACTGTCGCTGATGGATACGAGTGCAAAGTGGTTAAAAGAAAAGACAATGTAATTAAAAGTTAACAAACCTGAAATGATATCACTTTAACAAACATATTTTATCAATGTATTCTTAAAGATTACTCTGAAATATCTGGTCTGATTGGTCTGGAAATTGTTTTACTCTGCATGTTTGAGCATTTAAACTGTGTTACAAGAACAAAAATCGCATTACGATTTAACGTTTTTACTGTGCTACGTTTGTTGATAATTTAGACATTTTGAACGAGTTGGATGTCATGCATGATATTCATATATTAAAACCTCCCTCCTAAAAACTATATTCAGGACTGGATTAATCATTAAACAAAATAAACAAGTGATTAAGGCAGAAACAAAAAATAGAGAACGTAGGTTTTTTCGTCTGAAAGTATTTTTTATTACAAGATCTTATTTACAATAACATAAACAGGCTTGTATAAAATTGCATAAAACATTGGTGAAAATTATTAATACTGTTTTCTTTGTTAACTGTTTTCATAGGAAGGAACCTTAAAGAAAACCTTTTCTTTTAGTTTTATAAAGAACAACTTGCTCTATGGAAATCTAATCTATTATTATACATTCCTGAAGGTTTCATATTGTCTCAGATTGTTTCCTTGTCTCAGCTTCTCGCAGTATCATGTGTTTATTTTAACATCTGGCATGATATGTATTGTTTGACATAATAAGTTCTTAAATTTCTCATTAATTAAATTACTTTATATTTACAACACACAGAGGTGGACATTTTAACTATATATAATTAAAATGCCTCTCTGTCTCTCTCTCTCTCGCTCTGTATATATATATATATATATATGTGTGTGTGTGTGTGTGCGTAATTGAAAAGAGTAAATCTACGCCTAATCCTTATCTAGGGGAGTTAAGAGGGGGTGTCGGGCTTTGTTTACGACATCAATTGGTCTTAATCCGACTAAATATACCCATAATTTCTTAATATTGTTTACGCAAACAAGAAGGCAATTCTCTCTCTCTCTCTCTCTCTCTCTCTCTCTCTCTCTCTCTTTATTTTTAACCCAGACATCCAAACACATCATGAGATATAGTCATGAATTCGATCTTCTTCTTCTATGTGCCGTGTCCCGTCTGGACGTTGGCTAGCATGACTCTCCACAATTTACTGTCCTTTGCAGCTCTTAGTAAATTTGTCCTTTTTGTTATTGTTCCTAAATCCTGTTCTGCCATCCATTATATAAACTCGTTGGGTAAGTTATGCGATATTCTCTTACATCTCTCTTATCTACAATATATCACGCGAGTGTCAAATTTTCCAAGCTCTCTTTCCTCATTATTCGCACTAGAAATTTCAACCGTTTCCTTCTGATGTTAAGTATAAGTGTCCTTTTTGTTTTCATTTTTTCTAAAACTTCGCTGTTGCTCAAGGGTTCAGTCCATGGTATTCTTAGCATCCTTCTGTAGCTTCAAGTCTCATTTTCATCAGAATGTAATTCTCTTTATTAAAAATCTTCCAAAAATAAAATATACTTTTCTAAAATTTTATTTGAGGAATATTAGCTGATTTAAAGTATAATTAATCTGATTTGAAATTTTTTTTTTTTTTTTTTTGCTTTAGGATTAAAATATCGCAGAAATGCATTTTTAACACGTCGGTAGCTGTATATTTAATTTGCTGATTTGTTGACAGGTTGATGGCAGATTGATATTTATCTAATGATGTTCTACAGGGGTTTTATCCGTAAAAAATAACTGGTGACAATAACATGAGCGCCTTTTATATATAATTTTTAAGTACTCAGTAATCTTAAAAATTTAGGAAAATATTCTCCGTAATCTCATGTTTTATTGAATTTTAAAAATGTTGACTTTAAATTTACTAGAGTTATCGCTCTTACTTTCTGATAATGTTCTGTATGAACAACCGTATCTCCAAAAACCGGTACGTTTATAGAAAAATATTCAAAATTCTTTAAAAAATATTGTTGTTTGATGATTTGTACTAAGCTTTTCCATATAGTTTTTACTTAATAATAATACTATCATCTAAAAGGAGGAAATTAATACAGAAATTTAAAAGATTTAAAACTTAATATTTTTTTTAATTAAAATAAAAAATAATGAAAACAATTCTTGTAAAAATTCAATATTCATCGAAAAAACATTTCTTAAGACTATAGTGTCCTTAATGTATTTTATTTATAAAAGCAATTAAAAGCTTTTCTAATTAAATAACGTTTTAGTTTTGCTGCATATTTTATTTTATGATTCAGAGCTGATTTTTGGTAAATGGTGTTTCCGTTTTATAAAAAAATCGATGATTTAAATACTCAAAGGAGTCCTGCTTTTAACTAATATAAATATGAAGGAGGAGATATTTTAATTTCTCGACATTTTATAAACTTAAGTGGAGGGGAGTAATAGATGTAAAAAAATGTTTTTATCAAGATTTTCTAAAAAAAACAATCAAAAATAATTTCATTCATTTGTGAATAAGTCCTGAAAATATGATTAAAATCTGACAAATATTTGATTTTTGCAAGAATATCCAAATCAATGTTTTTTACCGAAAAAAAGACGCTAATATTTCCTATACTAATCACTAACCCCCACCCCGACCCAAGAAAAACGAGATTTTTAACCACTATCTAGAAAGGATTTGAAAAATTCATAAAATAATAAAAAAAAAATACTTTGGTCTTTCCTCTTAATAATAGCATAAAGATTTTGATAAAACTTTGTTTTTATCAAGTTTGTTTTTTTTTTTCATCATGGTATGCTCTTTTTTTAGTGAATTAGTAGAGGTACCTATGTGATATCAATGAGATATTCGGTATTTATTACATATGAATGATAATGGTAGGCTTATATTATATGCGTAGGGTTTGTATCTCATGATTGGTGTTTTTGAATGTTGGTAAACTGTACTCTACAATTTTACCTTTCAGTGCTAAGACGCAGGGTGTATTCTGAGAGCATTTGTCTGGAAAAAATGCGTTTTAGTATTCGGGAAATACGGTAAATTGTGCTGACCTACATACGAACTCCATTACGAATAGCAATTTTTGTCCCTAATCGGTAAAACTCAAAATCTTACAAACGATTATCATTGAATTTTACCAGTTCCCCAAATTAATTGCACACTTCTGATTTAGACCTGAACTCTATCAGGGTCATCAGCTGAGCTGTTGTAGCAAGCCAATAACATATCGTTTATACTATTTTCAACGTGTTTGTAAATAGCAGGTTTAGGCTTATTTTGTTACTGTTATTCTGTCGTTTTCTTTTCCACCAACTACATTAGTCTTAATATTACTCAGAATACAAAGTCACCTGTAATTCTAACATAAGATAGTTTTTAAATAACAGAATAATAGAGTTTCTTTTATTTTCATTCAAGGATTTGTTTGTTTTTACAAACACTGACATAACATTGGTAATCTCTTCTATTAATATAATTGTTGTCAATAAATTCCTTTTTAACCGTTGTCAAGTCATTTACAATTGTTCTGACTATCAGACAAAACGACTCCATTAGTGAATTGAGCCGGAACCGGAAACAGACTTGTACTTTTCAGTTCCGGTAGAACTGACGAGTTGTCGGGACAATGGCGCGCACATACGCACTCGCACACGCATGCGCAGCGGGGTAGAAAGAAAAGACTTGAAAGAAGACGAATTGCATCACGTTGCAAACATGGAACATTTTGCCTTGGTTTTGGTTTTGTTTTGTTTTTGTAATTTTAATTTTTGGAGGGGCCAGCCTCCATTGTGTCGAATCCGTAAGTTTTATCAACATAATGAAACCCTGCTTGGCCCTCTTATTCTCACACCACAAGAATGGGCGTGTCAAGGGATACAAGAATCGTGACCTATCCCTGAGGATACCTCTGTCTTGCCTAAAAAGACTGTTACCGGTTGGGTGAGGAGGAAGAAACGGAAGTCCCCCCAGTCACCCACACTGTGTTCCTTTTCTGCGCATGCCTACTAAATCTTCCCAAATTTTATCTACACCCACAACCCTATTTTTTCCTTTGGCATTCTTAGTTAACGACAATGTCAACGTAATGCAGAAGAACCCCAAAGCGTTGTTAATGGTGGCCCCCATTTTTGTCGGCTTTTTCATCTTAGCGAAAGAAAGTTTTGAAAAAGGAGGAAAAAACATCAGTGCCAATTAGATAAATTAACTTCCATTAATTAACGGCGATCCCTAAAAATACTAGCAGATGTCGAACGAATGTTTCGGATAAATAATTCTGGTCAAGCAAAGGATTATCGGCTAAGGTTTTTGCTCAAACAAATAAAGAAAATTGTTTATTATAATAATGATGATAATGTAAAGACAAATTTATCGAAGAGAACCAGCCCTTTGGTGTAGTAAAAAGCTCTAAAATTATTTGCTAAAAGTAAAAATAGATTGGGAAAATTAGTCTGTCAGAATTTCTTGCCACTTCTAGCAACTGAAATAAATGAGAATAACTGTGCAAATGGCACTTGAAGAGAGAAAGAAAATTTCCATTAATAGTAGCCCAGCATAAGCATATCAAAACATAATATGTAAAGGCTAATATTTACAATTCACAATAAATGTGAAAAGAGAGATGAAATTGCCAATCATATAAATGAAAGTAACTAATTAGCTTAGGACGTAAAACGAAACATAACTAATTAGGGTCGGTGATCAACTGAGAATTATGAAAACGATTTGAATTTGACAATCCAGACTCTAATGGTATATGTACAAACAAAAGACTCTCCTGTGAGAAAGGAAATACTTTTGCATTTAGATATTCAGATGATTAGTGTATCATCTTAAAAGAATCATGTCATACTGTTGATATCATTGTTTCAGCAGGCAACAGAATGAAACAGAAATTCGAAAGCAATCTGAATATTACTAGTGAAATGAAAAAAAATAATATAAAGGTAGCAGAAGTAACCATTACTAGTGGAACACTCGAAACTACCAAAAACCCTTGAAAAGAAACTGGAAAACTTGGAAATCCAAGGAAGTCTTGGAACCTTCCAGAAGAAAGCATCGATAAAATTAGCAAAGACCCTGAAAATGCTAAAATATTTAGGGAACTTTTATCCACTGAACCATATATCCTTGGGGACATTTTTGGAACTTATAAACCTAATTTCTCAGCATTTTTTTTTTACCAGAGCTTATATTACAATTTTTTGTTAATGTTTTTTCTCGGGCTCTCTGTATTACTGATTCCCTTATTGTATTCATTTCTATGCTTAGTCAGCTTAAGAGATTTTTGTATGCGCCGATTCCTTAATTTTTTGTATTTCCAACGCTGTCATAAATAAATAAATAAATAATAATACTTTTTCACCACTGAGATGTGGCTTCCCTCTGTCTTTTCTACAAATATTTTCATGGCAATTGTTCTGATGAGTTTTCCCTCTTGGTGCCTCGACTGCATGAATTTAAGCGGTGGGACCGAGATTTGTGTCATCGTTTTACAGTTGAACTAGCTAGATGTAACCGTATGTTCTATTTTAATAGTTTATTTTCTCGCACTTCTCGCCTGTTGAACTCTCTTTGGATTTCTTGCTTCTTTGCCACCGACAATCTTCAAAAATTTAAATGCAACGCCAATCGCCATATTTTGTCTTCCCGAAACAAGTTCTTTTATTGTCCTTTCTCCTCATTTCGTCTTCTCGTTATTTTTTAATCCCAGTAATAACTTGCATCTTAGTGGCATTATCACCTTGTTTGGGGTGAAATAATTAAAAAAAAATAGTAGAGAACAGCTACGAGATATTTAAGGAGATTTAATGTCACTCGAAAGCGAACGAAATCTATTTGCTACTACTTGTGTGAAAAGTAAATGTATAAAAATAATAAATGACTGGTCAAAAATCCTTATTATCAAAATTATTCTAATACAGTCTCTTGCGGTTTCTCTTCTCAAAGAATGATGATGGTAATGATTTTCTTTAATTTTCACGCGAACATTGAAAGAATCAGAAATCATCATTTTATCTCAGATTAAAAAAAAGTAATCCAAAATAAATAAACACATCAAATATTGTCTCGTCAATAAAATAATTCTTATTTTTATTATTTCATGTATGCTTACATGGCTGGTAGTTATCGACACTGATCGATTGACGTTATGTTTTCCCAAAACTTCATGTTTTTTGCTGCCTCGACACTACCACAGTCGAGACAGTCCCAATCTTTCTAGTTTAGATGTCATTAGTAGGGATCCAGTTTTGCAACTTATGGGCAAGTCTATTAAGCATCTGCTACATATTTATAATTATGCATAATGAATCATCATACTGGCAACTGTCGTTAAGGATAAAGTGATAGCAGATTCCCGCCGTACTCCATATTTGAAAATTATTTGAAGATGTTTTGCTTCAGTTATTCTACCAATTCCCATTTTCTTCAGACTTTAGTAAAAAGATCTTTCAAAATTGTCATTAAATCTATTTTTTTAAAGGGAATCACCATTATATTCTATTTTTTTTTTTATTCTCTAGCAAAATTCTAATATTTAATCAGTATTTCTTCCTTTCTCAGTAGTCAATTGGATCAGTAACAGATCTTATTTTCGTCGTTTATGATGACTAAATTTGGTCTCCTGGCCTCGGTAGAGCGATCAATTTGTATTTCAAAGTCTCCGAATTTTTTTTTTCTTTAGAAGTGGCAGGTCTAATACAACAATGAAAGCGAATAATTGTTATTATCATCACAACTTTGAGTCGTTTTTTCTCGTTTGGCCGCGCATCTTTTACTTAAAAGCGTCAACTGCGTGTCTTCTATCCAAATACACAACGCCAGACGGATTAAGATGTGCCAATCTGCCCTCAGACGACAGAAGTGCTGGGTGGAGACGGCGACGGATGAAGATGTTACGTGGCAGCATTCCTGGGGGAATCTAGACTCCAAACAGCCTGCGCCCTTCGGCGTTCGTGCGTGTGTGTGTGTGCATGCACGCGCGTGTGCAGCCGGGTGCATGTGAATGCATGCGTGTGCATGTGCGATCGCGCGTGTGTCTTTTTTCTCTCTTTTTTTCGGAAATGTTATTGTTAATACTGCTGTTACCGTTTATTTTTAATCTTTTATTTATTTATTTACTTTTTGCATTGCTTTGATTTAACTTAATCCTGTTCCACTGCTTGGCTGCCATGTTGGTTGTTTGTATGTAGTCCTTGAGTGTGACTGTTTACTTTCCACCATTTTCCCCGCTATTTTCGTTCTTCATATTTTTTAGGATATTTCTCGGAGGAACGGGATAGGGGTGAACTCATGGAGTCATAACGAATAATAAGAACATTTAATAGAACCCAAATTTGGTTCACTGGCGTAAATTTTTGCCAACTGATGTTTGATGTTACATCATTTTTTATTACCGTTTAAGTTGCTTTTTGATTTAAACATATTCTTATATCATTTTACTACAAGTACTCTTTTTTTATCAGCAATGTCTGAAATGTCTATAACTTGTTGTTGTTATCTCCCTTGAACTGTCTATACACGTATACATTTTTAGACTTACATGTAGAAGCCTAATAATAGTAAGGGTGAAACAAAATACGCTGTCATTTTTTAGAAATAGATTTGTTTTTTATGGCTTCTCAACACTTTACAGCCGACACATATTTTGGATTGTAAGACTAATTTTTATTTTTATGTGGATATTGCATTAACAGGTTTTTGAGAATACCAATGATATTTCCATATCCAAGTCTTACTATTTAACATATGCTTGGGAAAAAGAGATAGATTCATACCTTTCCCAAGAGTATTTGTGCCTATGTAAATGTAATGAACCCGACTAGAATTCGAACGCGGCTCTCCGATTTCTCATTCCGAGCAGTTATCTATTACACCATCCAAAAGTTAATAATTTTTACAGAATGAGTTAATTATTTTCATATATCCTATATATTTCTGCCTAAATTTTTATATATATTATATAAATATAGAAATAGTATGACAAATTGGAAAATTTTTATAAATAGTTTGTTAATATATAAAATTATACAAAATTATATATCGTTATGTCATACATAAATATATATATATATATAATATATATATATATATATATATATATATATATATATATATATATATATATATAGTTAGTACACAATAAAAATTAAAATTACCTCATATGGCAATAGTGTTATTTCAACCGACGAAAATTCGTCAGTTATTCAACCATGTTATATAGACCGAGTTCGTGTCGGAATTAGAAATTTGACGATGACAGCTGAAAAAAAAAAACGTCGACAAACTAATACAGAATTTATCCATTTCAATGTTTCGTTCAGATGAAAGGCATGAGAGGGTAGTTTGGGAAGGGTGGAAGGTATTAGTCTTAAAGGGAAGAGGTTTTATAAAATTAAACTATTAATAAACTTTATAAACTTTACTATTACCATGAAGGAAATTTTAGCAGCACCCTTTTCCTCTTAATTTTATGACATTAAATTGGGGTTATATGAAGGATGAAATGTTAACTTAACTAAGAAAGGAACAAAAAAGGGGTTTTATAAAAAAAACTTAAATTATATAAAGTTATGTTTAAAAATACAAGAACATACTTTAAAATATTCTTCCAAAGACAAGTTATATTTTAGAAAAAAAAATTAAAATAAATTAAGAATAAGTCATATTTAGATAATTTATATTAAAATTATATATATATATATATATATATATATATATATATATATATATATATATATATATATATATATATATATATATATAATAAAAAGCGAAGTGGTGGCTCTGTTTATTACACATCTGTTTTTTGTTGTTAATATGAAAAAATTTGCTAACATTTGATTAGTTTGCCACAAAGCTATAAGAGGAGAGAACCATGTAAGAATTGAAATCAATAAACCAATCAATAATCTTACAAGATTGGTTTGTTAAACATTTCTGCATATCTTGTTGACCTGATATTTACTAATCTTAGCGAAATCTTGCACAAGGTCATAAAAATGAGCATTCTTTAAGAATTAAAATCACTGAACATCGACATTATAAGTAAAGGTCGAAGTATCCCTTGTTCTCTGTCTCTCTTTCGCCTTCTCTTTCTTTATCACTTGCATTATCTTCCATTTTTTTTTTCTTTTTTGAGCTATTTTCTTTCAATAAAATATTGTACTTAAAATGACTTGAATAAAAATTATAGAAATATATAGATATACAAAAGTGTGGTACTTACCATCTTCTATGTTCTATCTTTTAAAGGCATTCAATACTCACCACAATTTTTGTCCTTTGTAGCTCTTAGTAAATTTTACCTTTTTGTTATCTCTCCTAAACCCTGTTCTTCCATCCATTTACAGAAGCTCGCTGGATAGGTTATGCACAGTTTTCCTCTTTCCCTTTTGCCTACAATCTATCCTGTATGTTATTTGTTTCTTATGAACTTTTCCTGTTTTTTAATATTTTGCTTAGCTTTTAGAATGCCTTTGGCTATCTCAACGCGCCTTTAGATTTCGGTGTCGCACATTCCGTCCTCTGTTAAAACACTTCCCAGATATTTAAATTGTTTTACTGTGCTTGATTTTGGTAATCCCACTTTGTAATTTACATGTTGTTCCTTTTATGTATATTCCTACACACGTACGAATGAATACTGACAAATAGGTAAAGATATTTATTAAGCTTAACTTCGTCTGGTGCAGCACTGGTAAAGGACCGACCACTGACAATGCCCTTCTCCTTCTCACTTTTGGTAAAACTCTCTTTGCTCTAATTTTCTAGCCTTGTACCAGACTAAGCTAAGTTTTGCGAATATCTACAAAAAATATAGATTTTGAATTGGATTTCGGTTACTTTTAAATTAAGGCTGATTCCTTCGAAATTAGAAATAACTGAATGTTTGTTTATTGTATTTTTTTCATTCGCCTATGTTCAAAACTCATAATTTGTAATTTTGGCTAAAGTCGTATAGAACATTGAAAGAATATAAAAACAATGGCTGAATAAAAATTCACGTTACTCCTTTACTATTACCGTGAAGGAAATTTTAGCAACACCCTTTTTCTCTTTATATTAGCACTTCTCAACCAGTGGGAAAGTTCAGAGTTTCGGCGGGGGGGGTCCTTTTACTTTTTTACAAGTTTCTCATTGACTGTAAACTTCATCAGAATAAAATCGATTTTAAAATCCATCAGCCTTTTCTATTGCTATTAAATTTGTAAAATTCTTCTAAAAATATTCCATGTAAATATATAGGTATTTGGAATGCACCTTTTGAGTTGGACTATCTTGAAAAGAGGTGGAATGACATTCTGACATGGTGAAAGCGTGCATTGGACAAAAACGGTAAAAAAAAAATCATAGTTTTATATTTACAATGATAGTAAACCAATGAAAACACTCAAATCAAGATGATTGACGACGGAAAAGATTATGTGAAATATGTTTTTAAGTTTAGATCAGCATGAAACTGGTATAAACAGCCGTAATTCAATCTTAATTTTGGTTGGACTTTTCGACGTCACTACCAATGCTTTTGTCTGCGCTTTTTCCTAGTTGCTTTGAAAAATTGTCTAGTCCTAGTGTGGACTCTTAAGTATCTGTTTAGTTATTTACTTTTCGTCTTTTATATGCCGTGTCTCTTTGCAACTCTTATTATTCCTCTCCCTGTTATGCCACCAATGCAAATAAACTTGTCTTCAATATATCCGGTGTGTGTCAGTTTCTCCAAACCATCTTTCCTCGTTATATGTGCTTAAAATTTCAACTACCTCTTTCCGATTCTAAGTATAAGTGTCTTTTTCATTACCATTTTCCCTAAAACTTACTCATTGCTGACATGCTCCGTCCATGGTACTCTCAGCATCCTTCTGTCACATCTCTCTTATTTTAAATCTCCTCTTAATTTGTGAGGCAATTGTTCAACATTCTTGTTATATTGGAGGATTGATATTGCATAGCAATTCAGCAAACTTTTCTTTGTTTCAAACAAAGTTTTTCTGATTCTAAATATTTTGTTTAGTTTCTGAAAGGCATCATATGTTATTCCAACGTGTCCTTGTATTTTGGTATCACATATTCCGTAGACTGTTAAAACACTTCTCAGATTATTTAACTTTTGTAGTTGCTTGATTTTGGCATCTCAAATTTCTAATTCGCTGACAACCATACGTTCTGCATTCTTACAATTAATGGTTAGTCCTTTCTTCCGGCTTTCTTTTAGTGCCTTGTCTGGGAGCTCCTGCACTTTTCTTTTTGTGTTTATCAGTTTGGCACAAAGACCAAAGTGAGATTCGATCACATTATTCCTGTTACATTTTTTGTTTGTGTCACTACCCGAGTCATTAACAACTACTTTGTTTTGCCCTTTCTTCTAGTTACATTTTAGAATTGTACGGTGTGAACTTTTAAGGGTCTGTTTAATCATGAACGACTAACGGTTTCCTTTTGTTAATGATTTTTAATTTTCTTATTGCAATAGCAGGACAATTGGGAACCAGCTCAGTTTTCTTTGTAGAAGATTATCTTTTCCTTAAATCATTTTCGCAATTCGAAAAAAGTTAACATCCGCTTTTGAATCCTTAATTGTTATTTAATGCTTCAGTCAAAACAACATCAAAAATGAAAACATCTGAAAGGTTCAATCTTTTTTGTTAACAATTAAAAAGCCATTTTCGGTTTTGGGGTTGGTTGGTTGGTTGGGTGGGTGGGTGTGGCAGAAGATAATAAATCATATCCCATAAAACTTCAAACCCAAGTCTGCTGAAATATTAAAACAGGTTTTTAATACGTAAATTGAATTAATTGAGAGAAAAAATGTGAGTATCAGTTTTAAAAAAAGAACAGTTGCGTCAAACAGATTTGAAGTTGTCAATTTAGAAAAAAAAATCAGCATTTTTTTTTAATTTATTTTAATTGTTTGTGCTCGTTGAACAAGATGTTTGTTGATGCAAGCGTAGTACAAAGATTACAATGTTAACAACAACAAAATGTTAGCGTTGCTAATTTGTTGACAATTACAAGTTGAAACAACATAATAAATAAATCAGTCTAATAATTACGCGAGGGTAACAGGAGTAGGAGTCGGAAAAGATGGAAGGTTTAGATAAGAACGACAATTAAAGCCACCGAATCAGGCGAAAATATGTAAAAAAAACAATTGTTAGACGCGAACATTTCCATCTGTTCTAGAATCTTTCTTCAGAACACGTACTTTTTTTTCTCAAAAAGTTAGTTCAAAGGAGAGAGGGCACCGAACATCTGATAAACTGATTGTTGTTTTTTTTTTTTTTTTTTAAGTTAGATTGACGCGAGTTCAAATCTTATGATTGGGTGTCTAAATTTTTTATGAGACATTCAAGCAATAAATAAATATAAACATTCCAGCAATAAATAAATATAAAAAAATCTCTATGGTAGACCAGAAGGTTTGAAAAAACTAGTGATTTTGCTAATCTGCATTGTTTGCGAAATTGCCATATTGATAAGACATGTAGTTTGAGAGTTCTGGGTAGAGACTCCATCTCTTGAACAATACCTTTTGGGCAGCTAATTTATTGAGGAAGTTCCATTTATTGTTTGTCTGTTTCTACAGCTGTTTATTATTTTTAATTCCGTAGGTATTTATTCATTTTAGCTTACTGTAGCAAAAGTCCGCGGAATTTAGCGAAGATCAAATTCATTACACAGTTGTAATTATTCCTTGGCGAAGTAAAAGATATCGAGTTTAGCACTATTTCGCACAAGGTCATAAATAATGTGGATTGAATTCACTACAGTCTAGATTAGTTTTGTAGATTAGCCTATATATACACGCGCACATACACACACACATATATATATAAGGCGTATTAAATTCATCCAAACAAGTTTGAAATAGAACAGACATGGTCCGCCTGTATTTTTTTCAGAAGAAATAATTGTATATCCCTTGTTTCCTGTTCAGGATTGAGTTTCCTGTACCTTCTAAAGTCTTCTTCAGCTCTATACTCCTTATGCTCGTCGTTTGTAAGCTAATATAAGTTCGCACAGTAACTATCTACTTTGAGAGTCTCTTGAGCCTTGTATTGGGTGAACACGAGTGAAATTTTTTTTCTTCTAATTTTCGAATTGGGTGCAGTGTATCGAGATCGAAATATATATATATATATATATATATAATCAGTGTGTGTGTGTGTGCATGTGTGTGTGTGTGCATGTATGTGTGTGCTTGGATCTTATCAAGTTTTAATATCTGAGTAACAAATTTCAGAAGTTATTAGAGGTGGGGGGCGCATAACGTTGCTTACTCACTTAAATTCTTCTCCAAACCAATGTTTTATGATATCTTCGGCAAGATATTTAAGTAAGATTTAGTATATACATGCTTTTCTAGCAGGATGGAAATATAATTCATTTCGTGTTCACACGATAACATTTCATTAGAAACAAAGAAAAGAGTGCTGAATTGCTATTTCATATCTATCCTTTTATATGGCAGTGAATGCTTGACAATCTCTCCACGGATGAGGAAAAAGCTAGAGGCAGTAGAAACATGCTTATTCAGAGGGATATTGAAAATGTTGCGATTAAGCAACAAGGAAATCTTAAATTAAACGGTAACAAAAAGAACACTTCTACTCAGAATCAGAAAAAGACAGCTGAAATTCCTTCGACACATAATGAGGAAGGAGGGCTTGGAAAACTTAACACTCACGGAACATATTGGGAGCAAAAGAGATAGAGAAAGGCAGCGAGCTACTTACCAGACAAGTGTGTGTGAATGGATGGTAGAACGGAGGTGGGTGAACCTTAGCAAAGAGAGGAAAACTACTAAGAGCCACACGAGATAGGAAGTTGTGGAGAGCTTCACACGCCTATGCTATAAAGGAACGCGGCACATAGACGAAGACGTTTTTATCTATTCTATTGTACCGATACTGATCACACGTTCCTCATAAATATAGCAGATTAAACAAAAGTATATATATATATATATATATATATATATATATATATATATATATATATATATATATATATGTTTTGTTTAATAAAATATTTATATATATATATTATATATGTTTTGAACAATAAAATATTTATATATATATATATATATATATATATATATATATATATATATATGTGTGCGTGTTTTTGAACAATAAAAAATATTAAAAAATTAAAATCTTCAGACACACTAGGTTGTATATTAATATTCTTTCGTTTTTATTATTTCAATTAGATTCCTCGACTAGTTTCAGCCATCATCAGAAGAAAGAAAATTTTCTGCTTGTCAGTAGCAGTAAACTACAGAAATGAATGACTTGATGGAGAAAATGAACTTTATCTGTTGTTTTCTTTTTTTTTTATCATGAATTTTGGTCAGTTCTTGTGTTGGTCAAACCGTCTCTTTTAAGTTGTCATTTAAGATAAGAGCTGGATGGATTCATTGATCAAAAGTTGAGATCAAATATAGAACAAAAATTGATCGGGATCCGACAGAATGAAAAGATAAAGAACAAATAGGAAACGTTTAGCAATCTATCATGTTTCAGTTTTATTAAACTTCATCAGAAAATGAGATATGACGTAAAAGAACAAATAAATTCTGGCATATGTGTTGTTTGATTTTTATTGGTTCATCAGGTTTCACGTGCATTTGACGTGTTAAATTAACGTTAGTATAATTTGTGGCGTTCCGAATTCAAGGAGAGACGGCGCGTCCATTCGAAGTTTCAAGAAATCAACGAATTTTAAGTATTTGAAAGGATCTGCCAGTCATTGATCCGACGGATGCATACGTGTATAGAAGCAAGTGGAGGAAATATTGAACATTTGTTATTAGCTACTGTTTTGAGGTACAACGATGGCCTTTTGGACATATGTTTATATTGACATTTTTCCTTGTTTTTGTGTAAGGAACCCGCCCCAAAGTTTGTTGAAGTATTTTTGATATATACTGTATAATAAATTTAGTCTCTGTAAGTGGGATTCAGATGATAATGTATATTCGTAAGTGTGAGTGCATGTGTGTGTGTCTAGTAGACATTATATTTGTTGGTTTTTCGCATATTGATTTGGGAACGTTTTCTTTATCTTATCTATATATATATATATATATATATATATATATATATATATATATATTGCATTATTCGGTCATCAAAATATAACTACTTCCTTTCAAATAAATTTTATATTTCATCACAAAAGAAAAACCCTGGTTTTCATTCGATTAATTTTTCTTCAGGGTAATATTTGATATTTTGAAAATGTTTGAATCGCTGACCAAACAGGAAGTATTGCATTGAGTGAAATATTTTGTTTGAAATAATATTCAGCAAATAGAAGAATTTCCAATACCAGCTCCATGATTGCTTACATCTCATTTGTAGTATGAGGATGGATGGTATCAAGTAGCAAAATAATTTTTTAAGTTCTTAGTTTGGAGACGCATTTTTTCTCTTCCAATGTGCAATTAAAAACAAAAAAAACTAGTTGGTCACTATGTTGATATTGTAGTTCGTTATACAGAATTCCACTAAACAGAAAGAATTTTTTCTCAGTAATTCCACTTTAGTTCGAGATGCTGAAGACTATCCTGTATTTAACCCTAATCCTCATGGTATCACCAGTGATTATCTTGGCCCCAAAATGATTTTTTTACCTTTGTCAGCAAAGAAGGGAAACCGAAATGTTTAAAACCTGACGAATGTACTTTTCCGTATGATCACGTAGAATCTATATTCTAAGTCTCTGAAGACGTGTAAATGACACACTACAGTTAACTAATTGCATAAGCAATAAAGAACTAAGTCGATTTCAAAAACTTTTTTTTTATGAAAAACGATTTTAACTTTACGCTACTAAAAATCTTAATTTACACTTGTAAATGTGGATTTTCATGGAGAAGAAACTAAATCTTATGGTCAGTGTTGGGGTAATTGTTTTAATAAATAGGTTGAGTCAGTTTTATCCCAACGCGAACAGACACGAATGATGAAGACTTGGAAAACTGATCTGGTTTGCAAAGTATAAATTTTGATTGCAGCCGCTTTTGCATCATTACTAATGACGAAGACATGTACCAAAATCTTCCTTTTTTTCTCGTCATTGGTTTTGTCACTCAAACGTCACGAAGATAGATTGATGGAGCTTCTAATTTTAGAATTATTTCAATGTTTCTTTTTAAGCAAAATAAATCACTTTCTGCGTGTTATAAAAAGAGCAATTTTGGGGCAACTGCTCACTATAAATTTTCATTGTGTAGTTTAAGTCTCCAATAATCAATTTCCTATCTATGAGTGCAACTTTTAAATCCGTGAACAAAGCAATTAAATCGTTGAGCTTTGTGGATGTTGCGTGGACACCGGTAAAAAGACATATATTCTCGGTTGTGTCGCAGAATAAATTCATAAAAAAAAATAAAATAAATCCAGTACGAACACTTGACCCGCACATATCTTAAGCCTCAGTTTGTTCAATTACAATTTAGTCGTACTATCCGATTAATTTATTTGAACTGAACATTATTATTATTAATAATAATAACAATAATAATAATAATACTTTGATGTCAAAATATATTTTCATACATGGAAATGATAATTTCTTTCTTTTTTTTTTTAAATCTCTACTTTTTAATTTACTCCGCCAATTTTATGTTATCTTTTCGATACGGGAACCGCAGGGAAAAGAGCGATTGACTACTGCAGACGACACGACTGTTGCTGTTGCACAGTCGTCGTTGATGTTTCGGTAACCCTTGAATTTATTTGTTTTTGTCTTTTTTTTTTTACTTGCAGTTCTTTACATCTTTTTACCCCCTTTTATTTTCCTTTCGCTTTCTTTTTTTACAGTTTCTGTGGGCGTTACTGAAAAGAACAAAGGCACCCCATCCGTTATAGAGTGAAAGAGTCAATTAAAATTCTTATCCTTTAGCCCGTTGAAATCAAACACAAACAGTACGAATGCAAATTTGCGTTTGAGATTAAAAGTCGATCGCCAAGAGCGTAAAGAGCAAAGAAAGAAAGAAAGAAAGAAAGAAAGAAAGAAAGAAAGAAAGAAAGAAAGAAAGAAAGAAAGAAAGAAAGAAAGAGGAAAAAATAAAAAAGAAAGAAAGAAAGAAAAAGAAAGAAAGAACGAGAAAGAGGAAAAAATAAAAAAGAAAGAAAGAAAGAAAAAGAAAGAAAGAACGAGAAAGAGGAAAAAATAAAAAAGAAAGAAAGAAAGAAAGAGAGAAAGAAAGAAAAAAAGAAAGAAAATGTTGGAAATGCAGAAGGAGAAACGAGAGGAGGTTTTACACGATGTGCGTATTATTTTATTATTATTGGCTTCTGTCGAGGTTGGCTATGGGTGTAACAGATTTTTGCTGTTACCATCTCAAGTGTTAAGCTAATTTTGAAGGAGTGGTATACTCAAGTACTAATTCGTCCAATCTCTTTTTCATCAAACCTAACGAGATATTTCTCTTAAGAATCCAGAGAAAAGTTGCATGCATTCCCTCGGGATATAAACCTTCTTCTATGTGCTGTGTCCCTTCAGGGCGTGGGTGATCATGGCTCTCCACAATTTCCCGTCCTTTGTAACTCTTAGTAATTTTTTTCTTTTTACTATGTCTTCTAATCACTGTTCTGTCAACAGTTTAAAAAACGCTTGTTATGCACTGTTTCTCTCTCTCCTTCTTTACTTCAATATGTTCTGTGAGATTTAAAGTTTCGAAGCCCTCTTTCAGCATGTGCCCTAGAAATTTCGACTGTATGTGTCTGATGTAAGCATAAGTGTCTTTAGTTTTCATTTTCGCCAAAACTTCACCATTGTTCACATGCTCAGTCTATGGAATTCACAGCATGTTTCTGTAGAAGCGTATTCCTGTTGCCTCAAGTCACTTCTTCATCTGTGTGTTGATTGTCTAGTATTCACTGCCATATGGGAGGACCAATATTACATAACATTTTAGTACTCTTTTTTTTCTAACGAGATTTTCTTATTTCTTAATATTTTGGAAGGCATCTTTTGCATCTCACCACTTTTTCGTCATATATTAAGACATTCCCTAGATATTTAAATTTTTATACTGGTTTGATTTTGGCATCTCCAATTTGTAATTCGCATATTGGGCTCTTCTTTTTGCTGACAACCATATATTCTGTCTTCTTACAATTGATGCTTATTCCTTTCTTCTCCCTTTCCTTTACTACATTCTGTAGGAGTTCCTGTATTTTTCTTTTGGTATCATCTGTATATACAAAATGAATATAAACAACCTAAGTGGAAATTCATTTGAAGCAATCCTTTACCTTCCCAATGCTCTGGCAACGGATTAGACTAGTAGGGTCTAAATGTTTCTTGCTATGACACACTAACTATACAAATTCAAAAATGTATTTAAGGTAAATGTATTTACATAGTTTGGCTGATAAAATATAATTTAAATTGTTGCACATTATCGGCAATTACTTTTGTATTCAGGAGGAATTTACGCTATTACCTGTAAAAATTGCCTCAAGGAATATATTGGACAAACTTCAAGGAATTTAAATACAAGATTAAACAAAAGGGGTCTTTTACAAAGCAACCTATTGAATAGATTAGTTACTCACTGTAGCGAGACTGACCACAATTTTGATATAAAAATGCTATTTTAATTAAAAGGGAAAACAATTCACTAATACGAAAATGCTTAGAAAGTGCTTTAATCGCTAAATCATTCACAGTAAATTTGCATTTACAGTAAATTTCACCATTCTTGACAGATCTTCTCTTATCAAAATGTGGGATAATTAATAACAAAAGTGACGGAAATACAAACAGAAAGAAAAAAATCTAAATGAAATCGGCTAGATTTTATACCAAATAGGAATTTATATATATATATATATATATATATATATATATATATATATATATATATATATATATATCTCATCTTTAAATTTAAAATTTTAGTTTAAAATATTGCGGAAAAGCAGTTTTAACACGAAGTTAGATATTTTTATTAGATGTTGATAACTATCTTGATAGACATACGTTTGGAATTTTTTTACACGAGGGACATATCTGCAAAACTTATTTTACGAATATGACGTGAGCACCTTTTTATAAATTTTTTTTAAGTTCTCGGTAATTTTGAAAATTTAGGAAAATATTCTCTGTAATCTAATGTTTTACTGAATTTTATGTACATTGGCTTTAAATTTACTATAATTACCGCTCTTATTTTCTGATAATGTCGTGTATAGACGTCCGTATTTACGAAAATCGGCACGTTTATACCTACAGTATAAAAATTCTTTTTAGAATGCTGGGGGGTGGGGCGCTGGATTATAGTAAGCCTTTTCATTTATGATTAGTAAATATAGCTTTTACTTAATAAATACCCGCTACAAAAAATACAGAATTTTAAAGATTTCAAACTTTATAAATTATTTTAATTATTTTTTTAAATGAAAAAATTGTACAAATTCGTTATTCCTCGGGAAAAAAAAAACAAAGTTTCTTAAGACAATAGTGTCCATAATATATCTTATTCATAAAAGCAATCAAAAACATTTCCTATTGAAGAATGGCTTAGTTTTATTGCATTTTTTATTTTACGATCCAGAGCAAATTTTCGGTAGGTGGAGGTACTGTTTTGCAAAAAAAAAAAAAAAAACTGATGATTTAAAATCTCCAAGGACTTTTGCTAACTAATGTTAATATTAAGTCCTAAAAATGAATTTCTCGAAATTTTATAAAATTAAATAAGTAGAGATAACAGATGTAAAAAAAAAAAAACATTTACGAAGATTTTCTGAAAAAGAAACCACTTCTAAAATAAATTCATTCATTTTTGAATAAGTCAATTAAAATTTGGCAATTATTTGATTTTTGGAAGAATTTCCGAATCAATGTGTTTTTTCACCGCAAAATGACGCTGCAATTTCCTATACTAATTTATGGTCACCCGCTGATGCAAGAAAAAAAATTGAACCAAAATTTTGTTGACTCTAACAAGGATTAAAAATATAATTTAATAATCAAAAATCCTTTGGTCTTTCTTCTTAATAATAACAAAGATTTTGAAGATAAAATTTGTTTATAAGTTTTTTTGTTTTTTAATGTATACCTATTTTTAGTGAATTTTTGGAATGTATAATACCCATATATAATAGCCTTCTTCTGTCAGTAACACTTGCATTAATTTCTGACTACTTATGATCACTTTTCCCCTTAATTTTGTACTATAATAAAAAATATTTGCAATGCTCATAAGCTCATTAGCAGTGTATTTAAAAGTATACTTATAATAGCCTTTTCTGCCAATAAAGCTTGCAATTATTTTTTACTATTGGCAACTCCTTTCTGTCCGATTTCTATAGTAAAATATTCTACCACCCATTTTATAGTAAAAATTATTCCCAATACTTTTATATGGTAAACTAATTAACAATTAATTTACTACATATGTATGTGTATGTGTGCGCGCACTTTTCACTGCACAACGTACAGACTGAATATTGAAAGTTTTACAAATAAATTTTAGATATAAAAATAAAACTGCGAATTTAGATGCTTAAATCATCAAATTTAATTTTTAATAGTTAAAGTTACTCTGGTGGTATTTATTTATAGTGAACAGCCTTCATCGGCATGACAAATTTGAAAATGGTTCAGAACTTCACCTACCTCGGCAGCGCCATATCCTCCAACACCAGATTGTACAGAAAAATAGGCAAAAGCTGGCTAAAGCTAATCAAGCCTCTGATAGTCTACAAAAACATGTCACAACAAAATTATCAGAAACGACACGAACCAGAGTCTACAGATCCACCGAGTTGCCCACTTTTCTACATGGCGTAGAATCTTGGGTCACATACCAGCGTCAACTATGTCTACGCGATCGTTTCCACCAACGTTGCCTTTGCGCCATTCTTTATGTCCACTGAAGCGAGTTCATCAAGTTCATCAAGTTCTCAAGTTAGCCATGGCAGCAAACATTAAAGTTAGGCTACAGAACCCTGAACTGTGAAAGTCAAGATCGCAAGACGAGGATAGAGAGGATCATTTTCCAATAATCTTGCTTGGAGTACTCTTATCCGGTTGACGGATTAGAAGGGCTTACTACGGAAAGAGATACAAATTACCCTTAAAAAAACCTTTATCTTTTGTGGGTTCAATTAGAGTCAGGAGAAACCGACGCAGTCGACAAAATGATATGAAAATATCGGATCTATCAGGCAATCTCCAACACAGAAAAAGAGCAGAAAAGGGAGCTCCAAAAAACGTGTTCCTTTTCCATGAAGTCGCTGTAGAAATGTGTACTTTTCCCGCATAAGCCTAACTCACCACCTGCAAACGTTTAACAGTCGGGTTCAACTCAACAATTTTTGAAGCTTTTAGTAATTGTTGTGTCAATTTTGATAAATTATTAAAGAAAATCAGTTTTTAAATATTTGCTTACAAGGTATATCTATAATAAAGTATTTTCTATAGTAAGTAATTTGTAAAGATATTCCCTACTAAAATAATTTCCCATTAATTTTCATATACGTTCTAAGTAATTGCTCTGTGACCCGATAATTATTAGAATAAATGAAAGTTTTGACATTTGTTTAACCCTATTCATTGTACCAAAGATTACATAAACAGCTACAAATAATAATTATCAATAATAGATTTATATCCAAGGTCGGTCAACGAAAAATGTGTATGCGTTTTAGAATTATATATTTTTATAAGTTTTAAATACATTTCTTGCAGCCGATGTGTAAACTCAGCCCACATACACATAAATGTTCTTACATTTTCTTATATTTGAAGTCATATTTTAGGGGTAACGAATTCAGGTAAACTGATGAAGAGCATTGGCCACTTTCGTGTTAAATATCTACAAAGTTACCAATAAAGTGAATATGAAAACAGACAGAGGAGTTGGAATCGAAACATATATTTTCATTTTATTGCTTTAAACTGTATCCTTCTTCAATGTACCGTACCCCTTCAGGACATGGATGCTAATGGCTTTACACAACGTAAAAGGCAAAGAAAGGTAAGAAAGAAGAGAAAATAAATATAAGAAACAAAGAAAGAAAGAAAGAAAGAAAAATGAAAGAAAGAAAGAAAGAAAAATGAAAGAAAGAAAGAAAGAAAGAAAGAAAAATGAAAGAAAGAAAGAAAAATGAAAGAAAAAGAAAGAAAGAAAGAAAGAAAGAAAGAAAACGCTAGGAATGGAGAAGGAGAAATAAGAGGAGGTAGTACGCGATGAACGTATTATTTTTATTATTATTGATTTCTGTCGAGCTTGAATATGGGAGTAACAGATTTTCTCTGCTACCATCTCGGGTAGTAAGCTAATCTTGAAAGAGTGAATTGCCGAATTGCTAGTTCGTTCAGATATTTTTTCAAGATGTCTGACGATATGACAGAGTCCAGAGAAAAAAATGATTAATGCATTTCCCTCAGGATATAAATTTTCTTCTATGTGCCGTGTCCCTTCAAGATGTGGGCGATCATGGTCCTCTGAAGCTCTTAGTAAGTTCTGTCTTTTCGCTATCCCTCCCATTCCCTCTTCTGTCATCTATTTATACAAGCTTGTTAGGTATGTTGTTTGCTACTTTCTCCTGTCTTTCCTTGCTTCAGTGTGTTCAGTGAATGTTAAATACCCCAAGCCATCTTTCCCCATTGTGTACCCTAGAAATTTAAATATATCTTTCTGATTCTAAGTAGAAGTGTCTTCTTTGTTTCCATCCTCCTTAAAACCTCCTCGGTCCCCACATATTCAGTTCATGTTATTCTCAATATCCTTCTGTAGAACTAGATTTGTGTTGCTTCAACTCTCTTTATCTGTGAGGAGATTGTTCAAAATTCACTGTCAAAGAGGACGACTGATATTACATAACAGTTTAGTACACTTTTCTTAATTTCTAATGAAATCTTTTTGTTCCTTAAAAGTTTCCTGAGTTTTGGGAAAGCATAGTTCACTTTTCCAATGCAACTTCGGATTTCGGTGTCACATTTTCTGTGTCCACTGTTAAAACACTTTCAAGATATTTAAATTTTTGTACTTGCTTGATTTTGGTATGTCATATTTGTAGTTCGCACATTGAGTTGTTCCTTTTGCTGCGATCCATATATTTTGTTTTATTACAATTGACGTTTAGTCTTTTCTTCGCGCTTTCCTTTACTACTTTCTCTGGAAAAACCTTCCTTTTCCTTTTTGTATCTGCTATCAATACTGTGTCCTGTGCATATGATATGATAAATACTGGTTGAACTAGTTCTGTCAGAATCGCCTCAATGTGAATGTTGAATGAGTAGGATAAAAAGACACATCCTTGTCTTACAACCCTTTCTGTTTTTATATATTCACTAAATTCATTTTCTATCCGTCTTCAGGCGGTTTGCTCCCTATATAAGTTGTGTAATATTCTAATATCTTTCCCAAATAAATCTAGCTTACCTAGCAGATCAAGCATATTTTTTGTCGTATACACTATCCTGAAAACTTTAGGAACATCTGTTGGTTTGTACCAATTTTGCTGTGAGAAGATTGACTTGCATAATAAAATACGTTATTGTAAAAACCGTCAACTGTTTTATTATGAATATATACTGAATGCAAAGAGGGTCTAGGTGTCAAAAACGACTCTTAATGTTATAGCTTGTCCAGAGTAATTTTGTAACAACATTTTCCTTGTTTTTACACAGTTTTCTTTATGGCAAAATATCCATATCAGGGCTGGTGCAAGGATTCCATTCCTCCCATCTATGATATCGCCCCCACCCAATCTATTAAAACTAAATTTTCATAAGATATTATGCATACAAAATACAAATTTCTTTGTAACTTCATTATGTATAATAATGGATCATATGCAATATAGGGGGAAATTCAACTAGAAAAATTGAAAATAAATACAATGTATCTAAATACAAATTAGAGACATGTTATAATAGATCATTCCATCTAAAATAAATCAACAATGCTTTGTGGCAATTTTTAACATCAGCTTTTAACATCAAGATTTTTTTTTGTTAAAATGTTGAATAATTTAGCACATTCAACAATGTGGATAAAAAACAACAGTGTTTAGCATGAACAAAAGAAATTCACAGATTTATTTCGGATTCGCGAAATTTCTTCATCCTTTAATAGCCAGTTGTCCTTAGCTTAATTTGTAATGTATATAAGTGTAGGTAGCAAAAAAAAAAAAAAATGTTGATAATATAGTGAGGATCACAAAGCACTGTCGGGGCCAGCAATCAGGCTCCCCACCTCCCCATTTGAGGTTTCGGGAATAGTACGCGCCGGCCCTGATCCATATATATATATATATATATATATATATATATATATATATATATTAAAAAATAAGGTACTTCAACAATAAGTGGTAGAGGTGTCGAAGACCACAGTTGTCAATTCTCATCAATAACAGATAATTTTCAATGATTAAAAGAAAATTGCGAGCCATTTATAAGCGTAGCTTATTATGGCGTAAGGGTCACCCTTACCCGACAATGGGATGCAAAATTTAACTTTAATATACATAACCGCTGATCGTTCTGTTAAAAAAATAATATCGCCATACGTAATACGTAATAAATACATGAAATCTGAAACAAAATCATTAGTATAAATTACAAAGATTACTATAACGTCTTATAACATTATATATGAAGGAAAATCTCGACAAATATAGCATTTCACTTCTTTTACCTCTATTTTTTATTTTCTTTATTTCTACATAATTATATGTAAATGTTGACCTTGTGTTAAATTCAGGAGCGACGTGGCGCACTGAAATATCCAAATAATATGTAAATGTTGGATGTGTGGTTAGTGTATTGGGTATCGGCGGCAGGAAGTGGAATCGGCGAACCAAATTCAAATTCAGGGATATTTCGGGATGTTTCGCTTACTTGGTAAAGGTGTTAACACAATGATTTAGCCAATACATTCTTCTACATGTTTGTAATCACTGAAACTAAAAGGTCTCTTTTTTTCACTAAATTTCAAAAAAAGATGAATAGAAAAAAAATGTGTGAAATATCAAATCATCGCAAAAGTTCTTGCCTGATTTTTTGATTGTTAATATAAAATGATCGCAGCTTGACATTGGCGTTTGTTTTGGTACCGGTTTCTAGTGTGTTCTAGATTGAAAGCTCGCAGTGTTCAGCTGCGAATCAGACTTTGTTGAATGTTAACGTTTTATCCATGAATAGATGCCTTAAAGATGGAGGATGAAAAGTTGCACTTTCTCCATATCATGCTCTATGAATTTCGGAAAGGAGTAAGTATTGGAACTGCAACTAAAAAAAAAAAACATTTAGAAGGTTTATTTGGATCGTGCTTCAACTCTTTGGACGGTTAAAAAGTGGTTTGACAGATTTCGTCAGTATAATTTGAACCTAAACGATCAATCACGTTCCGGGCGACCTTCCGACGTTGAAGACGCTCTGCTTGCCATCATTGAGAATAAACGGAAGATTTCGACGGGAGAGATTGATAAGAGTTTGAAAATCGATATCTTGGCTGTCTTTTGCCATTTGAAGAGACTTGGGTTCAAGAAAAACAGTTGATTTTGGCAAATCGAAAAGGTATAATTTTCCTTCGCCACAACGTAAGACCACATGTTGCAAAACAAAATTTACAGAAGCTTAAAGAGGTGAAACGGGAAACTTCCAGCATCCACCGTATTCTCTTGATTTGGCTCCTTCTGATTTTCATTTGTTCCGATCTCTGCTGAATAATTTAAATGACAAACAAATTTGACTCTGTACAGTCAATTGAAAACTATCTCACAACATTCTTCCAACAAATAAAAAAATCCCCCGCCAATAAAAAACCCAACAAACGAAGTTTCTACAAAAATGGCATCAAAGAGCTTGTAGAATGATGGGAGACAGTTATTAAAAACAATGGAAATGATGACTCATAATTTTTTTTTTTGTGTGAATATGTAAAATTTCATTTTTAATTTTCTCATCAGGCACGAACTTTTGCAATGATCTGGTAATAAAACATTTACATTTCATAACCTTACATTGTTAAAAGCATTCTGATAAAACGCAAAGAAAATATAAAATTTTTAGTAAGAAATATATTGAATAAAGAAAATATTTTAAAACCTCGAACAGCTTAAAAAACTATACTGCTTAAAATGCAATATAAATATGATGATACATATCAAAGAATGTATAAATAAAATTATTTCTCAGAAGCTTAAAGTGAAATTATTGTTTATTTCTACAAAATAATTTGTAAATGTTGACCTTGTGTCACATTCAACGGCCAGGTGGGCACACAGAAAAACACAAATAATATGTAAATATTGGATGTGTGGTTAGTGTAAGGGATATCAGCGGCGGAAAGTGGAATCGACGAACCAAATTAAAATTCTGGGATAGCTTGTTTCGCTTACTTGGGAAAGGCATGGATCTTTCTCTTTTCTTAATGTCTATGAGTTAAGTAGCGGAGTAAACTTGGCTCTCTAGCCTTGAGTAATTATCAGTTTAAAAGGAGAACTGTAAATTCCAAACCGTTGAGAAAGCAATAAGAAAATACTAATCTTTTCCAAGAATGCGTGGCAATCAACAGATAACAAAGAAAACGTTTGCTCTCCTATATCCTGAGTGGATATGACATATATATATATATATATATATATATATATATATATATATATATATATATATATACATATATATATATATATATATATATATATATATATATATATATATACATATATATATAAATGTGTGTGTGTGTGTATAATCCAGGCTAATCATATTAACAAAACAGAATTTGAAATATATTAATACTGACTCACAAAAAAATCGGTCAAAAAGAGTATATATATTAGTAATATATATACATATATATATATATATATATATATATATATATATATATATATATATATATATATATAATAATAATAATATATAATACTATAATAATAATACTATAATATATATATATATAAATATATATACATATATATATATATATATATATATATATATATATAAATATACATACATATATATATATATATATATAAAATAAATATATATACATATATATATATATATATACATACATATATACATACACATATATATATATATATATAAATATACATACATATATACATACATATATATATATATATAAATATACATACATCAGATCATTGCAAGATACGTATCAAAGAGTATGTGAATAAAATTATTTACTGTCAGAAGCTTAAACTAAAAAATTATTGTTTATAGTCTTCAATCTTTTTTAATGCTTTTACTTAATTTCTATTGTTTTTATCCTTTTGTATTTTTTCTTGGTATTTGTCATCTATTTTCTTTTTCAATTACTTCTTTTCTATCATCATCTTCATTATCCTCATCTTTAGATTTTCTTCGTTTTCTTTGTTCGGACTTTTTCCCTTCCTTTCTTATATTCTTAATTTCTTCTTCTTTCCTTCATTCATTCATTCATGAAAAAAAAAATCAAAATATGTTAATCTCTATAATTCTGAATTATATCTTTTTTTCTCTCAACTTCCGTTTTGCTTTATATTCCTCCGAGACCTAGATAGTTTTCTCGCAATTTCCATTTAACCAATTTCCTCACAACTTCCTGTGTTCATCGGTTTTTCTAAGAAGTCATATGCGTTTACAATCCCAGAATATAAAATCCTTTGTTGAAACGCTTTGTGTGCAGTGAGAGACAATACGTTTTCAATATGTAAATAGAAGAATTAAATTGTTGATTTGAGACCTCTATCACGTATAAGCGCGAGCACACGCACGCACACATATTAGGGTGAACCAGTAACTTTGTAACCTTTTAAGTAGTTATTGGCTTAATTTTGATATGAACTTTTTATTGTCTAATGTTCGAGCTATATGATTTATTTTCCTCCCTTGATACATTGATAACGAAGGAATCTCTACTGCAAAATAATTGCTGTGTAATGTGTTTTCTTTCCCCATTAAACTACTCACTTAAGTGGTGTACGTATATATGCACGATTACATATGTGTCTATGCATACGCACATTTTATATATTTACGTTGGGTGTGTGTGATACTAAAATAAAGGGGTGCATGTCACTTTTGTTGATATAAGAAAGACATGATATTTTGCTTCCCACCGAAGTTCTTCAGTGTGATTATTCAACTGTATGAGTCGCAGCTCAGCCGAGTGACAATTGTTAAGCAATCTCTCAAAACCTTTTCCAATAGCAAGCAGCGTGAAAAAAGGCTGTGCTCTTAAAACAGGCCTCAAATAAGATGGATGAAAATGAAAACCTCTACACCCGCACACGTTCAAGTGGAAGCATGCTCAATCTGAAGCGAATCATGTCCACAATAAAGCTACAAAAAAGCTGACTGGGGGTAATTCTGTTCGCATACGACGCAGTTCGGGTTACCCACAAAGACCCAGCACTAGAAGTAGTAACGTTCTACTGTGCAAAGGCCTCGGGCCTCATCAGCTTATCAATATATCTAAAGAAAACAGTCAACCTCCTGCACCCCATCATGACTAAGTTAGACTTTTTGGGTCTCTTTTGGCCAAATAAAGATGTGAGTTGGAAGAAAACCAGCAGAGATGAATACGGAGAAGTTTTCTTATATATTGTTTTCTTATTTTATTTTTGTTTATTCCGTACTTGACTTTATATAAGTGTATTTATTTTTGAATGGGTAAATGTATATTTTGACTTGCAATTATCTTATGCTAGCCTAAACTGTTTGACCAAAATTTGGGCTTATTTGTATGTATATCTCGCCAGATTTCTTGTACATTGTCTCTTTGCACACACAAAAAATTCAAATAATGTTAATTCCCTGCACGATTTTATTTTGATAGAGGATCTTTGAACTTATACTAAATTTAAACTTAATAGATAATATCATACTATCAGTTCTAACTAACTCTACCCTTAACGCATTTAATTGGAACTAATCGCCGTAATCAGAATCCCTTCTTGAGTCAATCCCGTCTCTTCTACTTCTAGCGTCTCCGCAAGTACTCCGAACATTTATCCACTAATTATTATTTTTCTCTTTACCAATGGCTGTGCGTAGGTTTGCCTATCGCCCGGTTCGCACTCTTTCCTGGTTCAAATCTTTACTTCTAGAACTGAACTCGAAAATCTTATTCACTATTTATTTTTCTTCTTCCTTCTCTCCCAATAGATGTCGATAGGATAGGCCTATCGCCCGGTTCAAATTCCGCCCCCGAGTAAAGGCTTATCCATTATTTCCTGTTAGGATTGGTTTTCCGGCTCCTCCCGAAGTTTACTTCCCCCAGAACAAGTCAAACTTCACTTTATTTTTTGTTGAGAAAGAAAACAGGCGTGTCCGAAAATTCTGATTTTTAACATCTTTTCTCATCATGCTTCTATTTGGTCAAAAGACCTACTAATATAATATAAATATCATTAGTCTTATTATCAGTATAATTATTTTTGTTATTTTTTAACCTCTTCAATTTCTTTCATCGGCCTACTATATTATTATTATTAGTATATCATACTATTATGATATATATATATATATATATATATGTGTGTGTGTGTGTGTGTGTAATAAAGCCACTAAGACGCAAGAAGTTACTGAGAGTGAGAGAATATGAGAAAAAGAAACCATTATTAAAGAGAGAGAACAGTAAAAGAACAAGAATTAAGAAGACAGAAGATAACGATTGACATTGCATTTACATTTTTGAAGATTAGAGTTGACTGGAAAGCAAGAAGCCGGAAGAGAGTTCGACAAGCGAGAAGTACGAGAGAACAAACTGTTAGCATAGAACTTACGGTTACGTCTAGCCATTTCAACTGTAAAATTATGAAACCTTGTTGCCACTCTAGTACTGCGCTTAAATTTATAAAGTCTAGGTATCAAAGAGGAAAAACCATCAGAACTATTACCAGGAAAATATTTATGGAAAAGTCACAGGAATGCTACGTTACGTTATATATGCAGATGCTAAATTAGACAAAAAGGTTGACAACAAACTGACAAAAGAAAATCAAGCCTTCGATAGACTAAATTAGTGGGTCTGAATCACTTAAAGTCTAAGGAAATATTCTAAAATAAAGAGTTATAAAGTCTTCATACTGGACATTCTACTTTATTGTATCGAATCTTGGGTCATCTAATACTGCTACCTACCCAGCTTTTGGACACTTCTACTATTGCTCAAAGTATGCTCAAGGTACGCTGGATTTACTTCATAGCAAACACTAAAGCCGTCAAGGGAGTCGGCACTTTCAACGTTGAAGAAATACTGCAAACGTCAAAGAAGGGCACCATGGAAGTGATACAGGAATTCCCTAAAAGGAACTCTCATCTTTTACGGATTCGACTACTGAAAATGGGGAGTGTAGGCTGATGACACGTTTATATGGTGTGATAAATTATTCCAGCCATTACTTAATCTAACTGTAGACTCAGAGCACAGTAGAGGAGTTCATGAGATAAACCCTAGTGTTAGCTCTGGTCACCAGTTTTGTATCTACAGCCATTACGGAAAAACCTGTCACGTGCTGGCCTTTTCCAGAATCCTGGTTTGGTAGGGCAAGCTATGATATGTATATATATATATATATATATATATAGATTATTTGCGTAGTTCTCGTCCCGACACACTTTCGAAAATGGCCAAATATTAGATTTTTTTCCGAAAAATCTTCTTGGTATGGCTGAGAAATTTTCAGTAGCCTTGGTACACTCTCACGACATGTACGTGTGTGTGTGTTTGTGTGTCTGTGTGTGTGTGTGTGTGTGTGTGTGTGTGTGCGTGTGTAAAAATTATATACATAATACACATATGTTTATACATATAAGTTAACACATATTGTAATGACAGGTCTAAAAAATGATACAAATTTCATAAACTCAATGTAACACAATCTTTTTCTTCGGAAAATAATTTCCTGAGAAATGAATAATAAGGCACTTCACTAAGCTCAGTTGGAAATGTTACATCTAAGCTATAGTTCAGTGGTATTTACAATGAAAATTAACCTATTAATACCAATCGTAAAATCCGGTATAAATTATAAAAATTAAAATAAAAGTTCTGTAAAATTATAGGTTTGCAAAAACATTTGGAATTAATTATAGGTTTCTGAAAATCCGGAATAAATTATGGGTATTAATCGATTTATGCCCACTTTTGGGAAGGTGGACATTAATGGGTTAATGTGAAGGAAGATAGATAGATAGATAGAGATAGATAGATAGATAGATAGATAGATAGATAGATAGATAGATATGTTGTGGTCCAGAATGATGATATTTTATCATTCTAAAACTAACCTTGTCATCTGTGATGATAGAAAAGATGGATATTTTATCATCCTAAGCCTCATCATTATAAAAACCACATTTCCGCCACAAGAGAGTCAGTAGAGAACAGTAGAGTAGACTAGGGTACCCGTACCAGTAATCAGTAGATAAGTGACAGTAGATAAGCAGTACAGAAACACACGTCTAGCCAGCGCCCCGAGAAGTTCGAAAACAGACGACATCTATAAGCCATCCTCAGAAACGAAATTCTCGGAACCAAACCAAGTAATCAATGACTTTCAAACAAAAGAGACACTGAAACATTTTTACACACACCATACGAATATTCTGTAATTCACATCACAAAAAGAAAATACAAATCCTTGTTATTTATGTCAACACGTGTTTCAAGTTTTTATTGTTGTTATTGTTGTACGTTTTATGCATTTTAATTTCTGTCATTAATATCAACACTTTTATAGATAGATAGATAGATAGATAGATAGATAATGATCGATTTTAATAACATGCTTAAACTTGATTAACAGAAAAGAGTAGTGAGTTAGTTAACATTTCCGTATTTATTTCTGTCAACATCAGAAGTGTTTTTTGTTGTTTTTTTTAAAAAAATTATGGTTAAATAAAATAAAATCCGACCTTCTTTGTTTTTTCTTGTTTGTTTTATTATTTTATTTAATGAGTGATTAAACGCCACAAAATATTTTTATAAATGTTTCCTTGTTTTCGTACGAATGAATTTAGGTTGTTGATTTTTTTATAATGATCTGTTCAAGAAATTACAAATTTTCTGGATTTATCTTAGCACCATCATCAACTTTGGAGGGACTTATAATTTTACTGTCTAAAATACTAGCCTAAAATTTTACTCCGCTTCTCCAACCACCAGATCGTTACAATGTATCTCACTAAATTTACTGTTCAGAAATAAGTTTTCACATACTTCTTCGCCAAAATTATGTTTTATGCTGATGCTTATTTAAAGGTGGTAGTTTCCTGCCTTGAGCTAACTTTCTTAAACTTCTGTCTTTTCTCGCTGTTTACATTTTGTAACACCATCTTTAAATGATGAAAATCCATTTTTCTTGCTTATTTTAATTTTTCAAAGATATTTCATGTGATATTATTAAAGTCACTCTTTTTTTATTACTCTTACTCGTTTTACTTTCTTTTTTGCTTGTTCCGTGGTATTTGTTAAACTGTTTCCCAATTTCCAAAGTTGTGTTCTCATCAATTCTCAATAGTTTGTTTCAATTTTGAGTTTATATCTTTTTTGAAACCGTGGCAATCTTTATATATTTAAAATTAAAATAACTATTATATATATATATATATATATATATATATATATATATATATATATATATATATATATATATATATATATATATATATATATATATATATATATATATATATATATATATATATATATACATATATATATATATATATATATATATATATATATATTTATATATATATATACATACATATATATATATATATATATATATACATACATATATATATTTTTATATATATATATACATACATATATATATATATATATATATATATATATATATATATATATATATATATATATATACATACATATATATATATATATATATATATATATATATATATATATATATATATATATATATATATATTTATATATATATATATATATATATATATATATATATATATATATATATACATATATATATATATATGTTTATATATATATATATATATATATATATATATATATATATATATATATACATACATATATATATATATAATTATTTAAAAAATATGATTCCAAATCGCTACATAAGAGGTCTCATGTTTCAAAACTAGAGCCAAAAACTTCATTGTAATCCTTTAAATTAAATTGAGTTGAAAGTAAAATGGGCTCCGTTCCATCCTCAAGCGAAATTTTTGTTGGAATAACGTATATCTGAAATTTACTTGTTTTAAAATTGAAATCAAAATCCCCATGGTAACAGCTATGGTGAATTTTCTAAATTGGGTAGGCGAGTGTAGGGTGTTTATATTAAGTAGCGGTATATAGATACTTTCAAGGTGTCAAGTCGGGGAAAGGTGGGGGTGTCAAAAATGAAACGGAAGATGTATTGGCCATCGTCTAGTTTGCTTGTCTATGGAGATATATTTATTTATTTTATTTTATTATGAAAGGGAATTGTGCATATAAAAAAAAGAAAAACTTTCGTAACGTTTGTTTTTTGACGACTTCATAAATGGTTATCTTATATGTAAGGTATTTAAACTAATAATTTAGGCTATGGATTATGAAGTGTGTTATGTAGTATGCATGTTTGTAGTTAATTATTCCTACTATGAATCTGATGATTGGGCTATTTGTTTAACAAATAGCCCAATCATCAAATATTTAATAAATAGCCCAATCATATATATATATATATATATATATATATATATATATATATATATATATATATATATATATATATATATATATATATATATATATATATATATATATATATATATATATATATATATATATATATATATATATATATATATATATATATATATATATATATATATATATATATATATATATATATATATATATATATATATATATATATATATATATATATATATATATATATACATATATATATATATATATATATATATATATACATATATATATACATATATATATATATATACATACATATATATATACATACATATATATATATATATATATATATATATATATATATATATATATATATATACATATATATATATACATATATATATATATATATATATATATATATATATATATATACCATATATATATGATATAACGGATATAAGAGACCCTGATATAAGAGAAACCCGGATATAAGACTTTTCTCTGGTCCCAAATTAGAGCCTGTGTTAATGTATATAAAATAGACCAAACCCGGATATAAAAGACAAACCCGGATATAAGAGACTTCTTTTCCGGTCCCGACAACTCTTATATCAGGTTACTGTTATATATATATATATATATATATATATATATATATATATATATATATATATATGTATGTGTGTGTATATGTATGTATGTATGTATAATTACAATTTGATAAACAATTCCTGAGTTGCATACTAAAGTTTCACACCAGCAAATATTTTGTTGCAAATATTTCTAGTAAAATTATAAACAAAAATATATTATAAACTAAAATTTACATAGATAGATAGATAGATAGATAGATAGATAGATAGGTAGTGCTGAAAAATTCTTGTCCTGACTCAAAAATCTTATGCTGATGCTATGTCATTTTGTCTCATTTTGAGAATTGAGTCAGGCCGAGAACTTTTCCGTATTCCCTCTTACACACACATACCCCCATATATATATATATATATATATATATATATATATATATATATATATATATAAAAAAACAGGATCTGAAAAAATTTCAACTATGTAAAAAATAATGTTTATGAATTTTCCTGTCCTCTAGGAGACTACTTCCCAATTATCATCAAAAGACAAAATAACATTAAACTCTTACATCGGTTGCACATGTAAAACATTCTCTCGTAGGTGGACTTGTCACCTATCGATCAGCACAGCACTAACAACGGAAACACAGCTATCAGCAAAACACAAATAGTCAATTATACACAAATACAATCCAAATACCAATATAAGGAAAAATTAAAACTACTATTTAACAAAATAAACAACCTAGATTAAATAAAATATCTTCCTTACATGAGACGGTATCTTGAAGTATGCATAAAATATTTAATATACATAAAATATATAAATATACAAAAAATGAATAATATTTATGCATTCATTTTTCTTTTGAATGTTACACATGACGTCACCTTGGACTATTTTAAACTTTCAGCTCTCTATAAAATACTAGGATGTACCCAGCAGAATCTTTTCTGCTGCATGGCTGACATATAGTTCTTAGCAATGACTGAGAAGATCGAAAGTACTTGAACAAAAACAACAGAACAAACATTGACTTCGGACAGTTTACCAACAATTTCGATCACAATATATATCTTCTTCGAAAAATGAAAAAGTACAATTATAAAAAATATATATAAACAGACCTGGTCGGTTAAATTTAATCAGACTTGATAGGTTTGACAACTGTTACTCTACAGAGAAACAATCTGATATATACTAAATTAAGCTTAATCCGACACAAGGCCAAGAGCGTAGGTTATCCACTGAGTCCCTTACGAAACGAACATACCAACAACTGCTCTACGGCTAGGTGTCCTGGTAATTACTAAATTATTATGGCATCAAGCCACAAGTGTAGAAATCAAGTTAGAATCGTACTTCTTCCAGTTGTTATCGTCTGCGAACCGAACTTGTTATCCATTCCTCCACAGCAAAGCATCTTTGAGCCCTTCGATGTGGTGTAATGGTTAGCCAGATTGTCTCGACATATCAATTACTACTGAGTAGTAAGTTCGATCCTCACTAAGTGTTCCATATTTTCAGCTTTGTGCTTCGCTTAGAAAATCACCACAGTGCAACATTTTAATATTTACTGACTGTCATTTGGTACAATACCATATCATAACCATAGAGAGCTTATTGAGAATTGAATTCACTAAAATGGTAATATGCTCTGTGAGACTAGTTTGCTTGACGGCGAAGGAAACCCACCATCGTATGCAATTTTATATTAAATGATATAATCAAGAGTTTTCTCTTTAAGACGGATTTTCAATTTTCAGACGAGACAGGGAATAAGATGAAGCATATCTGATCCCTGGACATTCCATCTCTGAGACAGGACATATTACCATAGGGAGTAGGGTCTTTGGTCAAACCTTGACAGGCGTCAATTTTATAAACTTATTTCCACTAGTTCTGACCATCACATCTAAAACCTGTATACTGGGACAAATCATCTCCCATTTCATTTGTATTCCATTAGTAAAGAGGAAGTTCCATTCAGACAGCTTTTTCTCATTAACTACTACTTTGCTGAACAGCATCCCGAAAAGATAATTCTTCGATTGCTAGAAATTTAACCTCTTTAAGTCTAGAGTCAACCATTATCGTTCCTAAATATCCTCTTAATCTGAACTTCGTACCTCCTCTTCTTACGTTCATGCAACCTCATTCAGTAACCCTCTACACTGAGTGGCTCTTAGGTCTTGTATTATTAAAAAAAATGGCATTTTTGTCATATGATTGTGTGGTCCCTAATATTAAAAGATCATGTGTCATATTTGTCCTTATATGGAGACAGATAAATAACGATTCTTGTTGAAGGTCATGTGACAGCAAGTGCTCTCAATATTTTTGCTACAGAGACAGATGTGTGTGTTTCTGACTAACATAAGCTCCTACCATCATTACAGTAATCACCATTTCAACTGAAAGCCAAATCTGGGGACCTATTTTGACAAGAGGGGTTGAGGCCATGATATGTACATCTTTAATTTTGTAGTTCTGTGTCAAATCATTTGTAAAATCCATTCCCGGATTTTCTCCTTGAAAATTAAAAAAAAAGAAGATATTGATGCCCACAAATAATACAAATTAAGGAGAGAAAAATGAAAACGAATATATCATTCATTTTAAACGGCATTATAAACAAACCAGGGTCTAATATTATAGTGGTTGTTGATGCTAAAACACAAAATTCGACGGGCATAGATCGTGGCTTCACTTGGCTTAACGAAATCTTCAACTGACTGTGAAATCTCTTTTCACCCTCAGCCCGTCCATGTTTCGTGTCCAGCTGGCCGCGGTGACGACGTAGCAGTCACCCACAAGCTGGTCGGCTCGCTACCCAGTCTCGGTCCCCACAAAGGGTGCACAGAGATTGTCACTTATTCAATTGTTTTCTTTAAAATACAAGATTATTTATTGTCACACCATCTGCTAGAGCGGCCCGCAAAGTTGCCTGTTAATTGTGATTCAGTATACGCGGTAACGGGGCGTACACTAATTCTTGTTGGCCCTTCAAATGAAGCATGGATACCTAATGATCCCATAATTTCTGGATTGCTATGAAATGATACCATTCGTGTTCTCATTATGATGTGATGACTTACGTACTCAGTTATAAGTGGTGTCAGGAGCTTAGAGAGAAATGTAGAGGATAGTGAGAGAGAAAGACAGAAACAGAAAATAGAATAAGGGAGAGTTAGACAGAAAAGAACTCTCTCGGACTCTACTTTTTTCTGTTACTACTACTAGTAGTACAGCCCCCTTCCACCGTCCTTAGCTTACGTCTTTCGTTCATTTCTATAGTAGAATGCTGGTCATTAAAAAATATGTAATCAATCAAAGCTGCTAAAAACTTCTACAAGAAAGAACGTGAAGAATATTTGAAAAATACGATAAAATAGATAAAACTAAAGTCTGGAAATAAAATTGGAAAGAAATTGATCTCATTATATGTTTCCATTATTCAATGATATGTAAGCCGAAAGTACTGCGTTTCATTGGAGGATGAAATGCTTTTTCTTGCACTATATACAATATTTGTAATGTATGTCTACGAAAATATCCTGCGCCATTTATTTGTCATTAGACATGCATAAAAATGTGTGTGCCTCACTTGGGTGTCTTTTCGCCAATATTTATTACCGGCTTCAGGAGAATTAATTCTATCTCATCTAATGGTTAGGATTTTTCATAGCGAAATTGTTAGTTCGTACACTGACAAAATCCATAATAGCTGTGGCATCTAGTGAAAACCGAGCTCCCTTAGTAGTATCACCTGATAAAAACTGTTCTACGGTATGTGTCACTGTTTCTGTAGATATTAATACAAAGGTAAAAAGAGCTATATTTTCACAGAAGATTTAGTCTTGCACCAGGTCACAAGAGTGAGACACCTGTAAGGATCAAACGCACTACAGTAAGTAAATTAAATAAACTAAGCAAAAAGTTCCCATACAATGAAAACAAGCAAGACTGTAATTAACTCATTCTTTCATGTCCATTCCCTTCTCCCTCTGCTTCTGATTTTCCATCCTTATCTTTAAATATATCTTTATTATGTACTCATTGGCGTCCAGAATCTTAACAACATAAGATATGCAGATGACATAGTGTTGATAGCAGATACAGAAAAGAAACTACAAGAACTCCTACAAAAGATAAAAGGAAAACAAGAAGAAAGGACCAAACATCAATTAAAAGAATAACATGGTTGTTATTAGAAGGAACAGCCTATCAGAAGATGGAAATAACGATACTGAAATCCGAATTTTGTTAGAAATAAATAAAAGAATACTGAAAAGTTGCATAATATTAATTCTCCTACATTATTTACATTATTCGGACTATTGTCCTCATCTTTGTCGCCATATTTATCACAACGTTTCGGCCGTTGTACGCTCCGGCCTTCTTCAGGTGGTTGGAATTTCGAACTGAAGCCTTTATTTCGCTCACTGGAGTAGACTGTTCTAGTTCCACATGCCATGTTTGATGGATGTCAGTTATCAGTTATCTCCTGCTAATTTCCCTCTGAAAACTTTCGGCCGAAACGTTGTGATAAATATGGCAACAAAGATGAGGACAATAGTCCGAATAATGTAAATAATGTACATAATACCTCATCTCAGAAATATAGACAGAGTAATTCTCCTATATGGCAGCGAATGCTGGACAATCTCCTCACAGATGAATCCAGAGACTTGAAGCAACAGAAATGTGGTTCTAAATAAGGATACAGAGAATACCATAGACTGAACATGTGAGCAACGACGAGGATAAAATGAAAACAAAAAGGACGCTTTAAAGAAACAGTTGAACTTTTTAGGGCACTTAATGAGGAAAGATGGCTTAGAAAATTTGATACTCGCATATTGAAGTCAAGAGAGACAGAGGAAAACAATGCATAACCTACCTAGTGAGCTTGAGTAAATGAATGGCAGAGCTGTGTTTAGAAGAGATAACAAAAGACAAAATTTATTAAGAGGTACAAAGGACAGGAAAAGCCATGATCGCCAACGTCCTGAAGGGACACGGCACAAAGAAAAAGAAGACTTTTAAATATATCTTCATTCAAGTAGTATTTTCTGACCATAGAAGTGAATCTAGTTACAGCAAATTTCCTCGAATTTCTAATACTGTTCTACGGATTCTCGTTGACGTCTAAAATTCCTGTAGTTGGAATAGACATAATAGTCATTACTTATCTAGTCTATTTTGATCATTCCCAAATCTCCAACGAACATGTATACAACCGCCATCTTAACATTCTCATTTTTAGCAGTTCTCCAGAAAGGTTTTGGTATTTTTATTTTTTTCTTCCTTTTCATTTCAATTTACGTTCTTGGGCAGTCACAGAATCCAAATATTTGGTGCATTTCCTTTTCCTTATGAACAATTTGATTTCATTCGCTGGCTTGAACTGAATAATAAGATTGCGTAGTCGAACGCGAAGTGTTTGCATAGTTCTCAGTGGGTCGATGTTCCTACCCAGTTACTTGTACATGCTTTCGTAGGATCTTTAGTATACTATATTTTTAGTTTTAGTTTCATATTACTTATACTTGCAAAGCTTACCTTGGTACAGCTCAAGACCAAATGAGAGAAATAACAATTTTAAGACTGTGATGTACCAAATTTCTCAGGTGCGAACGGCTTTGAATATGATATTCAAAATCTTGCTTTTTTACTTGTGCACGGTGACCGGTTACTGGCGCCAGGATGAAACGCACACCTATCTCACTTATCAAACTTGTATAAGTTATGTATTAAGCTTAGCCTAGTCAGGAACAAGACTCACATCCAATGTACACATAAGAATTGTTCTGCGAAATGAGTTTGCGTTTCATTGTGCTACACGAGGCTTTCATTCTTTCTCTTATATTTGTCGCCATTTTGTTTTTCTTCTTAATTTCTCATTCTATGTGCCATTGGGCGCTGCTATAAAAGCTTAGGTAAAAATATAATTTCTGAATAATCGAATGAGAATGTTATTCTCTTTGTTGTAAATCTTATACATTTCTTCCAATGTCATTCTTATAGTCTGTCCGACTTTCAGTGTAGGCATCGTAAAAACAAAAAGTAAAAGAAGAAAAAACGAAAACTGCTATCGATGGCTTGATCGAATAAATACCTTTACAATGTTAGCTGAATGCTTTCCACTGGTGCCAGTGGTCAGTGTTTGAGCCTAGCTAAAAGCCAGGACTTCAAAACAAGCAAAATCGCCCCACTTGGAATGACAACACAGCACAATTTAGCATTCCAATTTTCTCCCGTACATTAGTAAGTAAATATTACACTACCATAAGCAAAAATATATTTCTTATACCCCTTTTTCTTAATATAGGTACGTAAGCTGTTTCTTTTGATACAATTTTTCTTACTTGATTGTTCACGACAAATATAAATTATATATGATATGGGAGCCTCTAAAAAAGAAATACAAATGTCAGCAAGTCTTCAACAGTGGTAGTCAAGTATGACAGGCAGCAGCAGCACTAATCAGCAGGTTTGTTAGGCTCCAAGTTCATCAGAGAATGGTCCTACAAGACAATAGCTTATTGGATTAAAGCATTGTTTCGTGAATGTGGTACCATAATAATTGTGAGTTCAATCTCTGGGCCGGCCAGTGCTTCTTGGATTCAGTGGAAAAAAAGTGAGCAGCACTAAAAGTAAGAACTAGACATGGGTAGTGAACAATCTACCCCCTTAGAATAAATAAAGGGTTAAGTTCAGAATTCTCCGTAGGTTACCCGGATTGGTATACACCTGATGAAGGCCGGAAGGCTCAACGGTTGAAACGTTATGGTAGTCCGAATTTAAATAGTGTCAATAATAATTTATATATTTACGAATATAATATATGATCAATTTTTGTCATTGTATATCCTCTATTTCTTAAGAAAGGTACACAGACGGTTCCTCTTACGACATATATAAATTATTATTATATACTCACGAATATAATTTACTCTCGGGTTTTTTAACAAATTTACTGCTAAATTTGTTCTTCAAACATTCATATTTGCCATATACAAAATCTTACACGAAACAAAAATCAACGGTGCGTTACACACAATGTTTCTTTCTCTCAACATTTTTTAGCAACATTCATCACATTTTGACACATTACTCGATTTCAGTTTCTAACATAAGCAATGAAATAATCCCCTGTTCTTGATGAAAAGTGGCCGATGTTACTTTTTGCACCTCACTTAGAACACATATACGCTTTCTTTGTTTATACATCAGGAAACTACTGTCATTAGTTCTAATGATTTACTTTATAGCATTATTTATATAACGCAAATATATGATGGTACACTTATTATACCATTTTTCTATCTTTTGAACTTTTCAGGTATTTACCCTTTTTATGTAAATTAATAATATCGAATACAAATGCATTTGTTTACATGTGTTGGGGAACTTTATTTTTAAAACCAAGTGGTAATATTGTTCTTTGAATGTGAATTTCTGTCCCTCAAAATTAATTTGATTTATGCTATGTTGTTTGTAAGGGAAAGGAAAGGTTTTAGTTTTTTTACAATATGCATGAATGTAATCGTCCATTTTTATTTAATCAGTCATTATTGGCATAAAATTTCATATTTTTGACACACTAACGTTGTGTATGCCCAGGATAACCTGTAACAGGTTTTTTCTTTTTTTGCAATAAACTTTTCATAATTTTCCACCCGTGTCATCTGTGTTGTGAGTGCTGCTATTGTTGTTACTCCATTTTTCTCCAATATTATACACAATGTTAATTCTGGAATAGTTGCGCAACTATTGTAATTGTATAGAGTCACAGTGACACGTGTCGAGAGATTTGTTTTGCAAATATAATTGCATTGGTCAATAACATTTTTATCATTTCTTTCTATTTTTAACTTTTTCGAAGAAAGTAGCCCCAGCAATAAATACTTGAAGTTTTAATATTTTTTTCAAGCTGCTTAGAGTCCTGAAGAAGGAAACCATACATTTGGCAAGGACTAACTATTTGTACTTCAACCAAATTTTGTACCCGTAGTGTATTAATGAAAACGTTTAGTATTTCCCGCTCAATTTTACATCTAATTTTCCCATTGAAGTAAAACCCCAAAAATCACATGCGAAGAAAAAACCGAAACGTAATACGCTGGAAAGTTTTATCCCACAATGCTGAATCTAAAAGATATCCCTCTTTCAAATATGAAAACTTAAGATGAACTTAATTGGGATTATGCAAACGTCGAGTAAAGAAGTCCAATGAAAATCAGACAAAAAATCAGTCATGACACAGCACCTGAGTCCTCGCTAACAGGTGCTTGAGTAATTTTTGCACGGCCGAACGAAATCTCACATTAAACTCGATTTCGTGTAACACTCTGTGCGAGTGGGCGTATAAATATTTTTTTTTACTGATAGTTCACCCAATACAAGGCCTAATGGTTACTCAAGATAGAGGGTTATTGATTGTGATTGTAAAAGAGGGGGGAGTATTATAAGGACGAGTAGGATAGATATCGGTTGATCCTGGACTTAAAGTAACCAAGATTGTAGTTGTCAGTGACGTATTCTCTGATAAGTTCTGGGGAAGAAGCTCTCTGAGTGGAACCTGTATTCTTATCAAAGAAACACAAATGGAATGGGAATGGTTTGCCACAGTGAACACGGTATGGCGGGTCCTAGCTCTGAATGTCCGAGATGGTAATACTAAAAAATGTAACGCTCGAACTTAGTAATAGCGATATAGTAGTGAATGGTTGGCGAGACTGGACATTGAGGATTGGGTAGCACCAGCCCAGATATGGCAGCAATACTCCATTTTTGGTCTGATCTAACTCTTATAAAGATAGAGAATGTCAGTAGGAGTTAAGTATTTTCTGGAGAGATACAATGAGCTAACCATTCTTCCAGCTTCTTTTGCGATGCCACCAATATACACGTTCCATTTGAAGTCTGAGTGAGCATTAGCCCCAGTAGGCGTTCAAGGCAAAGAACTTCTTTCAGGGTATGATCACTCAGGATTGGTGCAGATTTAAGGTCCTCTCGGTGATGATGAAATGTTAAGAGTTTTGGGTGTATTGAATGATAACGAATTCTTCGCTTCTAAAACTTCGAAGAAATTATGAAACGTATGACAAAATTTATGAAAGCTATTGTGTTACAGATGTTTTATAAAATATATACATACAACCGCAGATAGCACTATATATAGCAAGAGAAACACAAGAGAAAATATCTTAGAATATATTCGAGCTGAAATCTTATATCCCCCAAACCTTATCTTGTCTGATATTTTTTTTTTTATTTCAGTGTGATTTCAGGATTGTTATCTAATCTTTAAACAAAGAAAAAGTACTGAACTGCTACTTAAAAAAGATTCTTCTATAAGACAGTAAAAGATGAAAAAATAAACATGAAGCAAAAAATATAGTTCTACCTAACCTACCTAACAAGCATGTGTATGGCGGAACAAGGTTTAGGAGAGATAGCAAAAAAGACAAAATTTACTAAGAGTTACAAAGGATAAGATATTGTGGAGAGCCAACTTCCTGAAAGGACATAACACACAGAAGAAGAATATAATCCTTGTAATGGAATCAATAAGCTTAGAGTATAAAACGCTGCACATAGTCACCGTAAGTTAAAAAAAGTGGCAAGCAATCACGTTCGTTCTGACAGTGATAAACCCTGTCTTTTTTCTGTTAATTACCTATTATCTATATATTAAAATAAAATATAACAAATATAATCTAGCACGATACCAATGTACCTGTTACATACCTGGGTTCAAAATGCATGTGCACGAAATTCCAAATGAATATTTTTATATGAAAATATCGGGGGTGGGGGGCGGTCCTAAATTGAGTAAGGGCCCTTTGAGGCACTTATAGTGTTTAAACAAAGCTTTCAAGACCTAGTAAATTACTGTTGAACGGTAATTATCAAGCATGTTGAAATGATAGATTCAGAATGTTGTCGGTTAGTAATTAGGTACACTGGATTGAGAATGCTTAACAATTCTATCAAGTAGTAATTAAGATCATCAGAACAAATACACATAAACATAAAAAAAAACAAAATCCTTTGAAGAAGATTCTAAGAATGGACATTAACCACCCCACCCCCATATTTTTTTTAAAGATTTCCGTTTGACATCTAAGACGTTGGATATCAGACAATATAAATAATGTGTTCAGCGGATGAGAGTTTGGGGGGGTGAGAGGATCAATTTATCGTCATAGACAAAACAATACGAGTTGTCATTTATTTGTTCAAATGAGCAGCCGACCATCTTTATCAGAATCAGAAGCCAAGATTCTAACACTCGACATACAATGCGCGCGACACGTGCGCTCGAGATAGCGACAAGAATTGCTCTTACTGGACATTTGTAGTGTAATTTGTTCAGGCTATACTGCACCATTTATTTTCCCTCGTAACAGAGTTAAACCCTGTGTTGATGACGTCGAGATTGTAATCGAGAATAATATATTTATTTCACGCATTAAGTTTAACCCAAATACAATATTATGGAATTAAGTGTGCTTGCACACAGTGCTTGTTGCTGTGGCACTATGATGTATGACGTTGGTGACCTCTTCTTTTATTAATATATTAGCTCAAATCCATCTTTTTCAGAAGCAAAAGGTCAATCCTTTTCTCTATGAAAGAGAGGCTGAGTCTCGTAAATGAACAGAAATGCTTAGCCGAAAGGCGATTTGTGTATTGTTTTTGAATATGTAAAAATCGAGAATCCAGATTCACAGAAGTTTTAAGGGGAATAGAAAACCAAAAAGGCACTAATATTTTTATTAGGAGAGAAACAGTTGTAATTTCTAGGGTACATTATGAGAAAAGAGCTCTTAGAAAATTAGATGGATAATGCATAGACGGAGAGAACTAGCTAGCTACCTAGAAAGATAAGCGGATTGAGAAAAAATAAGAGATAAATAAATGAGATAGATAAATTGATAGTCTAGAAGAGGTTTCAAGAATAGACTAAACAAATTAAATATGAAATAATAGATAGAAACACCATCGTTGAATTTAAATTAAAAAGAAACCAAAAAAACATGTCTACTTTGTTGTAAAAGATCGCTCGATAAGGAAGTATCATTTAAGATCACATTATCGTATAACTGTTTATTGAAATAGATCAATGCATTCAATATCTGTAAATACGCTATGAGCGGAACTCTTGGAGATTAAATCAATCCAAAGGAATAAACTTTGTTTTCGGTCTTTCGCATATGTTAACTTTTTGTCGAGCAACAATAATTACAAAGCTGTGTCATCCTTCTATGAATTGACACATGGATGCCGCTCTTTGCCCTTCGCCAGTTTTATGACTGTTGTGAATTTCTTTTTTTGTTGTTTGAAGCTGTCAAGGTCGGTTCGAGGTCATGTCATGATTTCGTAAAGCAGTAAAATATGTTTTAGGGTCGTCCAGTAAAACTCAGCCGCTTTGGTCGAAAAGAATCGTTTTGTTTATGTATTCTATCAAAAAGTACTCACTTCTCTGTCGTTTTCGAGGAAGGTTATTAACAGGGTTATTGAACTGATTTTATTACTATTATTGTATATACTATATTTTCCTGCCTTTTGTTTTTATCTTAACTGTTTTCAATACAATGTTACTTTCTTCGCCCCTTCTCTACTGCCTGAACCATGATTATCCAAAATAAAGGTCACGCAACGAGGCAACATTTCAAAATATCACTGGACACCACAATTCAGTGGGTATTTTTCTTTTTTATGTCCAATGTTGTTAAATGAAAGGCTTGCAGAAATTCTTTAAAAATATTTTTTTAGTTTAATTTACAAAATATACCATTCCAGCAAAAGAATGCATGGCATTATATTTTCAAGAATTGTTTGTTTGAGACTCTTAAGGCCGTCAAAGAATCAATATAAAGATTGTGAAGTTGTCTTAAAATGTCAGCACAGTAACAAATGTATTTTGTTTATATTTTATGAAATTATTGCAAACAATATTTGTGAAAGTTAAGCCTAGGATTATAAATATAATAAAAATCGTGGAATAAAACTTTGAACCGTGGAATAAAACTTTGAACCGTGGAATAAAACTTTGAAATATTACCGAAATTATTGATTTTTTTTTTTTGTTTCAATATTCATTATTTCCCCTAAAGTAATTTTATGCTTCTTTGATGAGTATTTTGTAAAAGTTGAAATCAATTTCTGATTTATTTATACAGGTACATTTTTTGGCCTTCTGAACAATAAAAAATAATAATAATTGATCCTTACTATTAGTTATAGTTGTTAATTAAAATAATTACTGATATCACTAATAAGTCCTAGTGTCAAAATGTTCTCCGTAATTGTAGATTAAAGAGTAAAGGCTAACTTCAAGTCTGAGATACAATCAGCATGGTTGCGAGGCCTTTTCTTGGAATAGCCTGGGTCACAACTCTTGGGATGGCCTGGATCTCAACAATTAAGTATCTTTCTCCTCTAACAAACTCAAATACTGTTTTTTATGATTGTTGCCTTCGTGAAACGATATAGCTGTCTTTATTTCTCAATTTTGTTCAGCATCTGCCGCGAACATGAATTTTTGATTCTATGACTCCATCAACTTAAGTCCTTTCATATTTGGGGTTAGTATAAAGCTTGAGAGGCATAAATCTGTTTCTAACCCTAGCAAGAAAGCTCTCATAGTTCTACGCAAATATTGGTATAGTGTCCCTATTGTCCTATTATAATTGTATTTGCTCCTCCCTTTGTTAGTTTGCATGACAGTTACACACTGTTAATACATCATAAATAATGTACTATTCCGTTTTGATCGCGTAGAAAGAGGGGAAAAGACACTACTTGGTTTCAGTGAGAAAAGAAAGAAAGAAAGAAAGAAAGAAAGAAAGAAAGAAAGAAAGAAAGAAGAGTTTAATGTTTCCTGCCAATACATCGTGGATAATGAATTATTTTACTTTGATCGTGGGGAAAGGTTCAAAAATACACTACTTGGTTTCAATGTGGAAAGAAAGAAAGAAAGAAAGAAAAAAAGAAAGAAAGAAAGAAAGAAAGAAAGAAAGAAAGACGGACGAAAGTGTTTAACGGCTGTTGGTGGAGTAATAAATAGCAGCTCGGATTGAGGAGTCGGAGAACCGCGTTCGAATTCCAGTTGAACCCATTACACTCACTTACGTCATGATTTCGTAAAGCAGTAAAATTCTGAGGAAAGGTATAGGTAAATAGCAGGACTATAGACTTGGATAGTAACTGGTCTACCGCAGAAAGAAATGGTAACCTACTGCGGGAAAAAAATCTACCTCGTCAGTCATGTATCGAAAGATACATGATCGCCTAAGCGTGTATCACGCATGCACATAACTGAACTCAATTATTAATGGAGAAGTTGTCAATTTCAAATCTTTTATTTGTACCGACTTCTTAAAATTACGACCGGCATTCATATTTATGATTGTTATTGCAATATTTTGTTAAAGTTGTTAAGCTCAAATATTTAATGATGCGACAGGGGAATTTCTATGAATATATTATTGTCGTAGAAATCGCCATGAGCTTTCTCACTCATTAACAGGAATTAAGATTCATCAGAATATTAAAATAGGAAAACCATGAAATTTCCACGGGTTAAAAATATTTTTATCCAGGAAATGATAAAGGAAAAAAAAAAGAAGAATGATACAACTTTTTAAAAACCTCCGGATGTAATACACGAGGAAGGCTGCAAACCATAGCAACCGAAAATAGTTAAAAACAACAAAGATGAAGATAATTTGAAAAATATATATAATAATTATCGAATTTTCAGAGAGTAAAAGACCTAAAAATTTTCCTTGGAGCAAAATATTTCTTTATAATGATCAAGATGAAAACAAACTGCGCCTTTTACTTGATAACACTCTAACTCAGTAGTTCCCAGGTCTTGTACAGAGTGAATATCATTGTAAAAAATGATTCGAATAATATATAGAATAATGAAAAAATAGACGAAGACCGAATATTGTATTGGTCGAAATATTCTGTTGATAATACCAAAGATGAAGAGTTGTTAAAATATACTGAATAGTGAAAATACTTCAGATAAAATTGTCATCCAGTAACAGAAAATCAAAGAAATAGTAGAAATAGATTGCTAAAACAAGTATAAAAAGAGCTGTCTGAAAATTCTACAGAGTAGGAAATGTCCCTATCTTTGTCGTTATTATCCCAACGTTGTACTCTCCAAACGTCTTTTGATGTCTGTCGATCCGGGAAACCTTCAAGGAATTTCGAACTGAATCCATTATCTAATCTATGGGGTTAGATTGTTCTGATTCCGCTATCAATGAAATAAAGGGTTCAATTCGAAATTACCAGAAGTTTAACCGACGAACACCTGAAGAAGGCAGGAGGGCACAACAACCGAGTCAGTGGAATAATAACAACAAAGATGAGGACATTAATCCAAATGTAAATAAGGATAACTCCTCGTCTTAGAAATTCAAACTGAATAAGGGAAATATGTCACCTGAAATTAGAAACAGAAAGTAAAACACTTTTGGGTGCAAAAATGATGTAATTTTTTATGTGAGTTGAAGTTTTACATACACACACAAACACACACGCACACACACATACATACACGCACTCACACACACACACATATATATATATATATATATATATATATATATATATATATAATCTCTGTGTGTGTGGGGATGTGTGTGCGTGTGCTAGCTGATATAAAAAATAATAACTAGTATTAAAAATATGGTTATGTATTAAACAATAAACGTCTATTTTTCCTTGGAGCAAAATTTTGAATTAGTGATATTAGCAAAAACTTCAATATTAATTAGAACAAATCGATCATAACGTAAAAATACAACAAAAATTTAATAGTGAATAAGTCTACAAAAAAGGGGGGGCAAATATTTATTGGGTTTACTACTCGCGTAGAAAACGCCAGAAAAAAGTTAGGAGACTACATGCGCAACTATTACTACTGCAAAGTTGTCTAAAGGTTCTGGAGCAAAATATTGAATTGCAGAAAAATCAGTTTTATTATGAAATTCCTTTTAACTTATAAATATTTGAAGGTAAGATCTCATCTTAGCATTACTCGTCATTCGACCAGATGAAGCCATTGACTCCCAATTTTTGGTTTTAAAACTTGATCATAATATCTCTGCTTATACAGGAGTTTACGAGATATGTGCAGAAAATAGCCAATCATTTACTAAAAAAATAGCCTTGTATAGGTTAATGGTGCCATACACTCCCTTTAAAATAATTCCCCTAGAATATTACATACTTATCCCAGCGTCCCTTCCACTTTTCAAAACAGTCTGCAAAATAGCCCTTTCTGGATCACCTTATGATGTTTTATATAATCACTTTGAAAAAAGAAAAATATCCATTAATAATCTACTCATTTAGTCATTGTAAATGCAACGGCAACACAGTACACACTCAGTGGTATCTGACTGCTCGCTGAATAACCCCACAAGAAAGTTTCTCTTCAAGCTTCGGTTTGGTTGCTAATTTTATCTTCGGTGGCATAATAAACTTTTATACAGCAAATAAAGTCACATACAGAGTGATAAAGGTTAATAAATTAATTTTTAATTTTCAAAATTTATTTTGTATTAATGATTTGTAGAATAACGTTGATCTGTTGTTAGCGATGAAGTGATTCATTTGCTTCACGCTGTCTGACAGTATTACATTAATTATTCACAATTATAACTTCATATTTGTTGTTTTGATCATTGTGTTTTGGCCGGTCGATTCTCTAACCTTTCTCAGGTATATATCATACCTGACAGTTTTTGAACAGTCCTGGTTATCGCATTCACACTAGCTCTCTGTCGGAAACTGTTCATTCGAACCAAAAGCGAAAATCTGCTTGCTCAAAGGCATTAGGATGTCCATTGTCAAGAGGCTGTCGTAGTTTATTTGAAAGATTGGCAAAAGAAAATCTTCCGATCATTTAGCAGTCGGTACATTCATGTCATCATAAAAGAGATATCAGTCTATCTTTCTAGGTATTTGCCGGAAGCTGTTTGTTCGAACCGGACGCATTAGCTGCTGTAAGGTACTTGAATGAGCGAAACAAAGCCACCAGCGTCCCTCATTTTATCAAAAAGAATAAAGGCAGACAAACATGTAATATAAATTAGCTTTTTTCTTTGCTGTCAGATAAATGGCGAATAACAAACGCTAATCGTTCTAAATCTCAACGCTCCAGGTTTTTTAAGTTAAAATTCTTTCTACATACTTTTTAAATTTTTTCCAATTTATTTATAAAAAATTATACTTTAACGTTGCAAAAATTAAATAAATAAAATAAAATAAATAATAATAAAAGCAGAAAAAAACGACAATAAAAGCAATCAAAGCCAGCATGGTTTAAATTTACAAATAATCCTTGATATACTGGGCCACCATACTCTATTGTTGGAGACGGGTCATTGTTTGCACGCTGCCCCCGTCGGCCTTCCTTATTTATTTCTTTACTGGCCCTTAACGCTTCCATATTCCAAGTCTATTAAGGCCCGTTGCACTGCCTTCTATCCGCTTATTGTCCCTACAATGGTTGAGTATTTTCCGAACAAGAAAAGGCTCCTCCTTAAATATCTAATAAAAATCAGAGGTCGGACATAGTTTATATGTCTTGAATTCTGCATTTGGGGCCTGATAGGTAAATAATTAGGCATAAGAATGAGGCGGGAAACAGGTTTGCTCTCCTCCTATTCATGCTCATACT
>CAHIKZ030001113.1:4890000-4982500 GCA_903632075.3 Acanthosepion pharaonis
AATATTATATTCAATGAGAATAAGGTATTTGTTTGGAGTACCAGTCACGGTGTGATTCTAGTTATCCTTGTGTATGCTTGGTTATTTTGGCTTACGATTAATATCACATTGAAACACAGGTTCTCATACGATCACCAAAGTTAAGCAGCGTTGAGCCTGGTTAGTACCGAGAGTGACCATTTGGGAATACCAAGTGTTGATAACTTTGATGATCGGGTGAAGTAATGGATAGCGGCTTGGGATTGGAAATCGGAGAGATCAGTTCTAATTCCAGTCGGGTTCGTTATATCCACTTACGCGCAAATGCCCTTAGGAAAGGTACTAATTCACCCCCCCACCCCACCTCGGAGTAATTAGTATCAGTAAATCATTATTACCCCCCTCAAATTCTTACAATCTAAAAATATTTTCTAGCTTCAAAATAATCCGCAAAAAGTTGATAACCAATAAAAAACAAATCAACCAGTCTTGCTTGTCCTGTAAGCAGTATCCTTAAATAGTGTCCTATTAAGTTTAATAAATATTTATTTACAGTACCTGCTGCAGAGCTACTATTAGTAAAGTCGTTTGGAAGACTATTATTAGTGTAGTCAGTTCGATCCTTACTGGATTTCATACTGTCATGCTAGAATTATTAAATATCTGCACTCTAAATTCGTTCCATACTAATGTGCTGATTAGTTACTTATAACTTGTAATGCTGATTTCTTGAAACTTTTACAACCCAATGCAATCTTAATCTTTCTGACAAGAGAACCAAGCAATTGTGATAGCTTTATCAACTAAAGTTTTCCTGAAAAAGAATATCTGAACATTAAGTGTACACTAGTAATCCTCTTTCCATAAATGGGATTTAACACATTTAATGCCAAACATTGCAAGCAAACATTCGATAGCTAAATTGTCCTGAGTTTCCAAGCAACTTAAACCAAACATGGCAACCACCTGAACTTGTCAGCGGAAGAGAAGCGGGATCAGTGTCACAAACAGAAATAGTTGCAGAAGCAAACTTATTTATAAATTTGACTAACCATTATTTGAGTTTGTAAGAACAAAGAGAGATAAGGCAGAAGCGTATTAGACAGTATGTATGTATGTATGTATGTATGTATGTATGTATGTATGTATGTATGTATGTATGAGCTCAACAACAAACATTACAAGTGACGAGTCTTTACTTCACTAAAGCAGGAAAATTAAGTCATATGGGAAGTCATCGTACCAGAGCACCAAATGGCATTAAGTACTGAAAACTTTTGAAAAGGTTTACAAGTCAGCTGGTGGCCTGAAAATATATGCAGTCACAAAAATGAACCTAATGTCAACAAAATACTTGTTTCTCAAGTCTGCTGAGTTTGTGTCATAGATTTTAAAAGTTTGATCGATTTAAAGAGTCACATCTGTTCAAAGCACAACTAAAACTTAAAATGTGATGGTCATACTGCACAACGAAGTGAAAGCCATTATCATGCATGAACAATTTAGTTTGCCACAAGCATTGCAAGTGACTTATTGGCTTCAAGAGCCATTGTCGTTATCACGAGAACTAAAAACATTGATCAAACTTGTCAGTGAAGATCACACACGTGTAACGGAGTCGACAGCCAGCCTTGTGAGTAAAATTCGGTAGACGGAACACTAGTAAGAAGTTACAAGTCATCGTGACGGAGGGTTTGAGTGTGCTGGCCTTGTTCAGATTGTTAATCACACTAGATTACATGCTCTCTCCCAGAAACTGTAACTAAGGTCTGCTCAGCATAGTTGCAGTATAAACCACAGGTGGGCTCTGTGGGTGTTGAACAAACACAAGTGTGCCTGGGCGAGCGTCTGCAATAGGGATTGGCAATCCTCCCTAGTAGAAGGGTATCCTCGAATACGAGTGGCCCGCTATTATGTATGTATGTATGAGTGTACATATGTAAATATCTGGGAACGTGGCTTTCTGACTATGAGATGCCGGGTTCGAATTTCACCATGGTCGATTTGTCATCTTGATGTTATCAGTCTGGGTGGGGGAGATCCTAGCTTGCAACACATTTAGAAAGTGCCTGAAAAATCATACCACAGATTGACACAAGCCTTGTGAGCGAAATTGGATAGACAGAACTCGTCGATGGTGGTGCTAGCACAAAATCACAAGTCTTCGTGACCGAGGATTTGAGTGTGCTGGTCTTATTCTGACTGTTGGTCACACTAGATAACGCGTAACTAAGATCCTCTCAGCATAGTTGCAGTATAAACCACAAGTGCACTCTGTGGGCGTTGAACAAACACAAATATACCTGAGGAGGCGTCTGCAATAGGGATTGGCTAGTCACCCTAATAGACGGGCATCCATTTATTTTATGTAAATATCTGTTAAGTGGAATCTTCTGTGTCCAATTTAGCTGTTCAGTAGATATTTCCTTAAAAGACACGCTATAGAGTGATGGCGAGGAAAACACACATCAATAACTAATTTCAGGAAATGAGTTTTTTCTTACTGAAGGCCCGACTTTGCTAAGCTTAGTAAGTATTTATTTGGAACGCATACTATAGATTGATAGGTAGGTAAGTGCACATCGATAACCAATGCTAGTACATTGAGTTTGATAGTCACGTAGTTTTGTGTCAGACTTAGCTAAATTTATTAAATATCTAAATGGAACGAATGCATTAGAATAATTGTTAGTGAACATGTATCGCACTCCATTGCTCGTTTTGGAAATTCTATCCTTACTGGAAACCCTACTATAGGTCATGTTCGTGTGATAAAGCGAAACTAGGGAGACTTCTGTCGTGTTATTGTTATCATGCTAGTGTCGTAGATCATCCGCTAGGGTTCGATCCTCACTGAGTGCCTTATATTTGTGGTCTTGTGTTCAACTAAGATAAGTAGACTAAGTCTGACTTATGCAAAAGCTCAAATGAGAAGCAAAACTTTCCACAAACACACTTTATGATAGATAGATAGATAGATAGATAGATAGATAGATAGATAGATAGATAGATAGATAAGCTCCCAAGTATAAATTTATCTATCAATTTCCATGGTTACATACCCACATAAAACAACATGCAATTTTTATCGTCCATTCACTAGGATATATCCAGCAGAGCGGTCGTTATATTGTATACCAGCAGACTTTGTGGAACAACCAGAGAATCGTCCTGATCACTATCTTTACACTGAGTCAAAAGAAGTTCCATATCCTCATAAGGCAGTTTCTTCCCAAGAATTTTCTGCGAAAAATATATTTCCCAAGAATGTTATAGAAAAATTGAATGTATATATATATATATATATATATTTGTGGAGAGAACAGACAGAGAAGAATGTTTTTTTGTTCAGGCACTTTCTCAGTCATTATCAAAAAGTAAATTTTAGCAGAATATTTGCATTTAATATATAGCATTCCAAAAGTATGTAGCCAACAAAATCTTGTCCATCATAGTAATGTTATGCCTTTCTATACAAGTACTTGCATTTTTAACTTGACTAAATTCGTCATGTTCAACTGATTTAAAGCTCATCATTTTATAATGAAAAGAACAAGGAATAAATAAATGAACATATCCTGGATAATCTAGGACACAGAAAGTTCTCGCAGGTCAGAATACAAAATTCTTGTTTTTTTTTTCGTCTATGATGGATCACACAGACTTTCAATAGGTGGTAAAAACGTCTGATTAATTAGAAATTGAATACGAAATTTTAATTTAGTTTGTTATGCTTGATTGATGTTTTTCATACCTGGTTTGTTATGCCTAATCTGAATGTATGTATTTTGGAAAAACACAGCATTTTTCTATACGAATTTATTTAGTTTCATGCTTGATTGTATTTTGACATTTAAACACATTTTAAACGAGTTTACGTTAAAAGTGAAAATAAAAGAAAATGTGATGGATTTTCATCATTTGATATTCTTTTAATTCCAAAAAGGAAAATCGCAGTATAAACAGCACAAACCATATGTGCCATTTGTGGAGACAGTGCCATAGCTGATAGTAAATCGTTCACTTGTTTCAGAATTTTAAATTTTGATCTGAAATACCAACAATGTTCCGGTAAGCCTGCAGACGTTGATGATAACCAAATCGAAACGCTTATTAAAACATAACCCAGGTTATATGACACACGGGGCATCACAAAGTTACTCTATGCGTATTATATGAACATTGTAAGGCACCTGAAAACAGTTGTGTACGTAAATCGATACAATATTCGGACAAGTCAGGATTTAACGGAACAAAAAATAATTGACTGCTTTCCACCTACGATTCTCTACTCAAATGCAGCGTAACGGCACAATTTTTAAAAGAACAATATCAGGCGATGCGAAATTGATTGTTAACAATGAGGAACGGATAAAGTCCTGCGAAAAATGACCATCCCAAAAGCCAGTCTACATACGAAGAATATGCTAAGTAGCTGGTGGGAATGGAAGAATATTATTATGAGCTCCTTCTACAAATTAAGGCGTCGAATTCAGATAAGAACTGTTCACAGACCGATTAAAAGCAGCAATGGATGAAAGGCGTCCGGAATTGGCCAATCCGAAGAAGGTCGTCTTCAATCGCCACAACGCAAAACCTCACGTCTCATTGCACCCTCAGTATTAATTGGTACAGCTTGGCTGATATGTTTCTAATACACTAGCCTTACTCACCTGACTTTGCATGTTTACATTACTAGTTACTTAGATCCCTACAAAATTATCTTAATAGGAAGAACTCCACTTCCCTGGATAACTACTTGTAATAACTACTTAAACCCGTTCATCCTCTAGAAATATGACAAGTTCTGGGAGTATGGTATCGTGAAGCTGCCTTAAAGATGGCTAAAGCGAATGGAACAAAAATGGTACATATATGATTAAATAAATCTATGTATAAATATTTAAATATTTTCTTTATTTATATTTATTTCACAATTCCATCTCTTTCCTTGTTAATGCACTTAATTCAAACATTACTCTGAAAATTTCAGATCAAAATTCAATACCTGTGTTAAGCTATTAACAATATATATATATATATATATATATATATGCCTTTGTTTCTCCCCCCCTCCCTCCTCTCTCTCTCTGTGCGTGTGTGTTTGTATATATATATATATATATATATATATATATATATGCTTTTGTTTCTCTCTCTCTCTCTCTCTCTCTCGTTTTCCTTTGTGCTTTACTGAAAGCTCAGGAGTACGAATTGAAATCTTACAGCGATCTTTAAACATTTGAATAAAAAATTTCAGTATTCTTTTAGACTGTGTTGTTCAAATATTCTAAATGGGGAAGGCCTCCTTGAAAATCAGCATTTAATCATTGGCTTCATAACCGGCTTTGAATATCGGTCATTAAAGCCTGTAGGAATTACGCAACTACTTCAGGTAAGCTATATTTTATTATTTATAATGGCCAGCAGGTGATGAGCTAGCTCACTCTTCCATTTCCTCATTTTTTTATGTTTGATTAATTTCTGAATTTATAGCAAAGAAAAAATACATAGCAAAAATATGATTAAATGAATAACTTTTTCTGGATTCTTCCCTCAATTCAAGAACGTTTTGAAAAAAATGAAAATATCGTCAAATTTCACAGCCCCATCTTACCTCAAAATTGACCAATTTTTTTAACATTGAAAATAACACAAATAATATTTTCCATAAATCGCTTTAATTTTTAAATATTATGATGAAATAAATTTTGGGAAAATTGTGAAATTTGACTATGCATCTATGATACTTCTATTTAAATATAACAGAAGAAAAGAACATTAGCTCAATTTATCCTTTGCCTTAACTTCTTTTTTCTATTTCCATCGACTTTATTATGTCAAATTTAATAGTTACTTAAACTTAGCTTAACACAAGGCCACAGCTATGGGTAATACAGTGAAAATCGAACTCACTATGTAGTAGTAATGACCAACCAGACTAATTATCAACGCTGTCTAGCCGAAATCCAATTGAATATTTGTTAAATTGTTTTTGTTTGCAGGAATAGTGTTTCTGTGGCGAAAGACAAAATGTATCTTTATTAAGAAGTTTTGGGCTCGACTCGTCTCCTCAAATCTGACCAAATGCCCAAATATCGTCATTTTTTTTTTTTTTTAGAAGGGCTTCTTTGTCGGACAAGGAAGTTTTTAGAACCCCGTCCGATATATAAATCCGTGTGTAAAACGCCAACTGTGGTATCAAGCTAAGCTCATAGATCAATTCACCAGTATATCGAATTCTATATTCACAAAGAAAGCTATTACTACTATGTAATTAGACGGATATTCACTAGGTGCTCGATATTTGTGGCCTTGTATCGAATTAATCTAAATAGTAAATATCTATGTCCACATGTGTAAAATGCTGAGAATTTGATCATGAGTGAAGGGATGGGTGGGTATAGCAGGAGCTCCCATTCAAAGAATTGTACTCGACAGTATAAGAAAAAAAAACCCTTTTAGCATAAAGCTTTTTCCCTGCTGGCCAAATCTAAAGGGCCGGGACTCTACTTAAATGGATTGACCGATCCATGGCTTCACACTCACCGTCATGACAAGGTTGACCCACAGTCCAGATGGCGCACAATAGACGAACAGGTCATCACCCACCTAGGTGAATACCATTAGGAAGTAACGACATCATTTATATCTTTCATTCCACACCGAACCATTTGGTCATCTTTGATTCTCGAATATCAGCCTAGGGATCCTCATGGCCATCGTATTTGTTATCTTCATCTTACCCGGATAAGGACTGACCTCGGTGTAAGTTCAGCCTTTAAGGTACAGGGAATATATCCATATATATTCATTAAAGTTCATTTGATACTTTCTGTTGTGCGTTCATAGTCCAACTGTTAACAAATCTATTGGTCACAAGTCTGCCCGTCCTACTTGGGCTTTTCTTTTGTTTTGGGGAATATGAGAGACAAGCGGTTGATGTTCGAGCCCAGGTAAAAGTCAAGATTTTTATATGCTATTGTTTTTATACAGGTATGACATAACCACAAGGAAGAATGGGGCAACACAATCTTACTATCTCCATCTCGTTCTCAAAACTTGTATATATTAATAGTCAGGAATCACTTGCGTATCTCTCAAGTGTTCATTGTTAACGTAAATACTAAGATTTTTAATACTGACTTTCAAGGTAGGCAATCCCGTTCTATTAAATATACGCAACAGAATCTTATTATTCCTCATGCTTTGCTCATTTGGCCTTGTGCCATACTAAACTAATTTATACCTAATGACATTGAAACATTGTCGTATTTTCCAATATTGACTATTGACGGAGGTCGGTATTCCAGACAGAATTTCAAATGCTGTTTCTCAAAGCATACAAGCTCCCACCCATCGCACACACTAGAAAGATTGGTACATCTTGTCCCTTAGCCTCCCAAACCTCATGCCGCTTTGAGACGTACAAATATAAACTTAATAAATATCAATAATAATGAATCAAAAGAAAGTGAAATCATTAGTGATTGACAAATGAAACGTTTGTTTTATCTGAAATATTAAAAACGGTCAAAAATGACGCTTTTCCGAACAGATTTTGGAATACGTAAAATGTGCTACCAATTTGTTTTTTTGTAAAAAATGTGTGAAACTGTTCAATATGCAAATATATTTGTTCGTGCCGTCAATTTTATATTCATTTATCATAATCGACAACGTCCATCTGCTTCTTGCTCAAAGATTACTATTATTAATCTTCTTTCTTTTTTTTCAGATGATTTAAGTTCATATTATGCATATGAAAAGTTTACAGTCTTTTTAAAAATGTTTTTCTACTGGATATTCAATCTCTAGCTTTTAAAAACGAGGCGGCTAAGAACTTTAGCCAGTAACTCACTGACGATGCTAGTGTTTTTGCCGCCCGTGGCAGCCCTCAAGTTTGCCACTCCTCCCCAGAAGGAATACAGAATTTAGGTAAAAATGGCAGCGGTAAAAATGGCAACGGAAAAAATGGCAGGGTAAAAATGGCAACGGTAAAAATGGCAACGGTAAAAATGGCAAAAGTGGATAAATAAAAAAAATGTAGATGAATATCTCACAATGAGTTTATTAAAATCTTGGATACAATACATGATGGAAAAATATGAGAAGTTTGTCAAATTAAAAAGAATATTCAGCTAAAGCTCCCCCCTCCCATGAGATTTTACTTTTTAGGTGATTACGTCTGAACACACTGAAAAACTTTGGGAAAAAACAATTATAGATGAAACCGAAAACGGACAAAACAATAAAACATTAATTATTTCAGAGGCTATCAGACAACGATAGGGTCAGACTGGTGCCAGTAAAATTTAAAATCTTGTCTGATGCGTTTTCAATCTTTTAATACTCAAGTGTGAGGTCTCTGAGAGGCGACATATAGACATTTAGCAAATAGGTGTGAACAGAAATTCAAAAGGTTTGTTGAGGAATAGGCTAAGTGAACTCTAGAATATTTACTTCGTTTACCATAATTTACCAATAAAATAATTAAATTAGACTCTGAGAGTCAATACGAAATCTGTAAATGGGATTGCTAACCTTCACCTTTGCGATTTTTCCGATTCCTGATTTCGATTAATCGTCCCAACACTAATATTTATGCACATATATATATATATATATATATATATATATATATATATATATATACACTTATTTTAGATATATATATATAAAACACTAATACACTTATTTATTATATATATATATATATATATATATATATATATATATATATACACATCTAATCCTAATGTGAGCTATCAATTATAAAATTAATTATAGTCATCAAATTCACTTAAACACGCTACGATTTGTGCTTTTGCTGCAATTAGGAGTAGGAACCTACGCCCCCCAATAAAACTTCTAAAAATCGACATCGAAAATTTTAAAAAAATGTTTTTAATACTAGGAGCGAGAACTTAACCCCTATTTAAAACAAGATGAGAAGGAGCCTAGCTATCCTCTCCCCCACTAGAGTATCTATTTAAAAATATTTATTTTAAAATATTGAGTGGGGTACTTAGCCCCATTTTAAACTAGTGGGATGGGAGCTTAGACCCATCCTTCTCGAACGGTCATAATTTTCTGCTGTCGAATTGCCATTTTTTCCTATTTATCAACTTTTGCCATTTTTACCGTTGCCATTTTTACCGTTGCCATTTTTATCCTGCCATTTTTTCCGTTGCCATTTTTACCGAGCACCAGGAATACAATATTACAATGCACATTAACCCCCTTAAAGTTTATATATATATATATATATATATATATATATATATGATGCCAGGTTTTTTCCCGTGTTTCTGTTAACTTGGCATTTATAACTCATCACTAAAAAATTATGAAATAAAAGCAGAATTGTGTTTTTTTTTTAAATAAAACTGGGATAAAAAAGAAAAAAAAAACGAAGACAATACTTCTTTTTTTCTAATCGGGAAAATTTTAAAAAACTTTTTACGATGTTAATAGAAAGACAACTTGTTTTTGTTTATATACCCTCTTTTTTATTTAAAAAGAAAAACAAAAAAAATCATTGTACTTTTAATTTATAATTTATCAGTTTTTTTCATATCTATTTCAATTCTAACAAGTGAGGAGTCATAAATTAAATGCCACGTTAACAGAAACGTTTTTCTTTACGTTTTTCTTTTAACAATGTAAAAAATGCAATATATTTTTAAATGATTTTGTTTTACTCAGTTGAAGTTATCATTAGCAAAGCAGTAGACTAAGAATTAAAAGTCCGATAAAATTAATTTCATTTTTAAAAACTGAAATAAATGTTATGATACTATTAGTTCTTAGTCTGTTTTGTTTAATAAAACTTCAACTATCTAAACAAAAACAAAAAAAAACATTACATTGTTTTACTACCGTGAAAACTTGTAAATTGGAAAACTGAAAAAATGCCCATTTTTTGACTTTAAATAAAGTTTCTGCACTTAAAAAAATGTTAACTTTCAATTTTCTTTTAATTTTAGTTCGATATTTCCGGAAAAAATTGGAATCCATGTGATATCCTTAAAGCATTGGAGTTATTTCAATTTATTTATCTATTTTATAATTTATGAAAAGTAACGATTTTATATACATATTAAAGCTAATCCTATGATAAGATAAAAAATAACAATTTGTTCACTTATTTATTTAATTGTTTTTCTCTAACAGTTCACAGACATGAAACAATCAAAATCAAAGAACTGACACCAAAGTCTGGACTTTCTCACTTAGGTGTGAAAAAACTGTGGATTCACTAAATTCACTTAATCCAACCACACATCAAGCCCTTTAAAATATTCAATTTTTTTCACACCTTTTGCTCACGTCTTGTAAGTGGGATTTATGCCCACCAGCTGACAGCGCGTTTTGGAGACAATATTTTATTGCTAGCTGGCTGACTGGCTGGCTTTAAGCCAGCCATATCAAAGACAAATTGGCTTAATTTGGACCTTTCCTTATCGCTGCTTTTATTGCAAAAATTATTGAACTTATGGTATTGTTTTTTCTTTTCTGAAAACTCACCGCAGACCAAAAGTGCCGCCCGGGGCGGCCCCCTCTCCCCGCCAAACTACGCCACTGCCGTAACTTACATTATATGATATCGTCCGGGCTTTATTTTAAACTGATACCTATTGTAATCGTTTTGCTTAAACTTAGTATTTTCTTGATTCCAGGTAAAAACTTGGAAATTTTCCAACATATTACAGTGAAAAAGAAATAGTAGGCGTCAGTTTGCACTAACGCCAGGACGATATAACATTTTTCTTGTTTCTAAAGGTTACCCTTCTTATAAGAAGTGTGTGTCCTCAACATGAAAAAAATCACGATCTATTGTATGTTTTTTTACGTTTGTGTACTTCCCCATTTTTATATTAATTGATGCCTATAGAAGTATACAGCAATTTACTCGTGAAACAAGTTCTTCTTACTCTTGTACTCCATTCCACAGGAATGTATACATAACTCTGATATTTCTTATTGCAACTGGAACTTGAGTAGCACAATGAGATCTACTATTATTCACTTCAAACGGTATTTTCTAATTTAGAATAGAAACCATTTTCGGTGATAAAATTCTGCAATACATAATATTTGATTTCTTCTAATTATATCTTCAATTAAGTATTATAAAAAAATGAATAAAGGCACCTGTATATTTAATAACGATCCATATGTTCTGAACAGTATTTTGTTTTAAATAAAACTATTAGAATTTTTAAATTAAATATTGTCTATAATGAGTATTTCTTCAATTCTATTTCTCTTGATTTTTTCGTCATTCTACGATCAGTAAGTCAACAGCGTGCATCAGAAATAAAGAATAAGTCTCTGGCAAGATGTGGACTCGGATTCTTTATCCGTGACAGCACTTTACCGATTCAGTTAGAAAGACTAAATATTAGAATTCATCCATATTCAGCCATATGGCAATATTCTTTATTTTTAAGAACGCCGTACGCTGCCATTTTGTTTGTTTACACTAGTAGTATTAGATTAGTATATCCAATTATTAATTTTCATCTTAATTCTCTTTTTTTTAAATGCAACTTTCATATCGTCAGTCTAATCATTAAAAAGGCGTAGATCGGAAATAAATAAATATGTTGTCTATTTAAAGTTCGTAAAATATCCGTTTAAGAGCTGCAATAAGAGAAATAAAATTAAAGAAATACAGTGTAACCCGGATGTAAGAGAAACCCGGATATAAGAGAGATTTTCTCTGGTCCCAAATTAGAGCCTGTGTCAATGTATATAAAATAGACCAAACCCAGATATAAGAGAAACCCGGATATAAGAGACTTCTTCTCCGGTCCCGACAACTCTCTTATATCCGGGTTACACTGTACTAAAAAGAAATTTTAATAACCCGTTAATGTACAAATTATTTCTGAAATAAGTTTTCTTTTGGAATTAATAAAAATTGTAAACTTGTTGACGTTATTTAGCCAGATAGTAATAATAATTTATTATCATTATTATTCATTAATTTGTGGAATTGAAATAAGTGACTCAGCCATACGCTCTTTTCAAGTTAAATTTTCTATAGTCAGTAATTTTCTTCAAATAAAGCCAGAAGTTTACTTAATCTTTCTTTTAGTTCTTCGTCCTAATTTAATTTTGTTTTCCTATTCTTTTCCTCTTTAATATAAAAAGATTTTTAAGAGAAACGAATACAAAGTATGTATGTTTGAGAGTTTACACAACACTTACAAATGCACACAAGCGAACACATACAATGCACACACGTTACACAAGACGGACATACATGTAAAGATTACGCACAAAAATAACAAATGTAAGCACACATTCAATTTTCCACACAGATGGGATCTAACCTAACATATTGGCCTGATTTAAACGAACAGATTTCCCGCTCAGCCATCGAGATGAGCACTTTTCAACGAGTTGCGTGTTTGCACGCATGCTCAATCAAACGTCGGTAGCCATTGAAATCAACATGGCAGCACGCGTTCGTCAAGTAGAGACATGACTTAATACAAAACTACTAATATGGTGAGAAAAAAGAAACAGGAAAAGAAAGACAGATATATTTGAATTATAACAACGGAAGCAAAAACATGACTGTAATTTCCATCTACGACAGTCTTTTTATCTTATTTTTTTGGCGACGGACGTTAATGTGGTGAGTTAAAGTAACGTATCAGTTTATATTATTTGAAAGTTTCACAATAAACCTCTGTTTCGGTGCCTGTTGTAGCACGAATGTTAGCGAGCTGGTTTTGAAGACTAATTTGCAAATGTAGTAGTGTAGTTAGTTTCAGTTTTCCTGATTACCCACACTACTGTGGCCCTGTACTAAGGTAAGCCAAGTAAGTATTCCCTGTAAGTTGAATTATGACACAGTAGCACAAATGTTATCAATTTATTCTCTCAGAATTTAGCTATTATAGTGAATTTAATCTTTACCTTTACTGTTTTTTTTTTGTTTTTTTTTTGTGGTTTTCTTTTTTGTATTTGCGTTTATAATTATTATTTTTTGATTATCCTATTTTTCATCTCATTGTTAGTTTTTATCTCAACTCTCAAGTCGTTTTTCATTCATTAATCTTCAAAACAACATATGGTAGATAAAATATGAATAATGAAAATACTTCAACAAAATTCAGCCTGCTTATAAACAATTGTGTCTACTACTTTGAAAAAAAAAAGCCAGATATCCTCAGGGCATAGACGTCATGTTTATCCAAGGATTCGATTTATTTATTATATGTGAATTGCTATGACTTCTTGGGAAATATGGTGCAGTAGTTTTCTGTTGCTTTCTCAACGGCTTGTAATTCAGGATATTCCTTCGTCTAGACTGGCTTGCCATCCGAGGCCAAAGAACCAAACCCACTCTGCTATTTAACACATAGATGTGAAGACGAGATGGATTCATTCTTTTCTTAAGGGTATTTACGAGAGAATTAACATAACTGATTAAACCGGAATCTGAATTCGTCTCACCTATTCTACTTTTTGTGCCTATAACTGTTATACAACCAGCACACCCTCACATCCATTATTGTTAAGCAAACAATATGGCACGGATAAATGAATGAGACAAAGGATGTAGTTAATGAATCGATTTAATTTGGCTTAGATGGTTTATCTTCGGGGCTAAATCAGTAATGTGCTGCCTATGTCAAACGCTCTCCCAAAAATGCTAGTTCAAATCTCATTCGATGGAGGCGAGTTCTTTTTTGTTAATTTTGATTCAGGCTACTTACTGAAGTGTGGTTGGATATTGTTAACAACCTGGGTTTGGTGATAAAAAAGCAACAATAAAATGAATGATAAAATTAAAATGAATGATAAAATTATTATGAAAATGTTTCATCTACGATATTCTATTAACTTGTTTCTTTATTGGTATAAACGTTATATTTAATGAGTACACGTTATTTAGTGGACATCCCTGTTCCTTTTTAACTGAAAATGATATCTACCGGCCTAGAAATCGAAAGTCTTACTAAAGATGTAAAAAAAACGAAAGTGTACTTCCTTTTTAATCAGGGAAGAGTAAAAAGGGTATATAGGTTCGATTTCGGCACATTTTCTTTAGTAAGACTTTCGAAATGGGTGGGGACTCTGAGCTGTTACATCGATAAACATAGACAAAATTTCAGCTATTCTAATCACTGCTAATTGACTTTACTATCGTTCCACTACTCCGTGACATAAGATTAAAAAGCCTTACTCAATATAATATAGAATAATATGCCAGAGTAGGCTAAAGCACGCCAGGCTCTACGGTGGTTTCTTCTACAAGGAGGATACACGTTCGAACGCTACCAGAAGACACATTTTCTTTATTAAGACTTTCGAATGCAAAAGACGTAAATTTACACTAGAATTGCTACTAGGACTTAATGTAAACTGCTTGTAGTAAGTGTATTTATTGCTCGATCGAGTTTTAACGAGTGAGGAGCGACAACCGGTAAACTCATAATTTTTTTTTTAATTTAATGTTATTGGCTTTTCGTATTCAATTTCTGTCATTGTTTTTCTTTTATTTCAACAACATATTTCAAATATGCCTGTGATATACGGCATTATTAAATCTGTACAGCAAACAATTTTTTAAAAAATACAGTTTTAAAAATCGGGATATCTACTCAAATATTCACTAAGTATAAAGTTTAAAGTAATAAGAAATAGAATAGTATGTATAAGGTAAATGCATTGCCAGTAATTTTGCTACGGAGATGTAAACCAGAAAAAAGGGATTGTCAGTGGTTACCAATTAAAGCAAGCGTTACTGGAAGAATAAGGGTATTAAATGCACTAAAATCTGAGGGAAAGGAGTTGTCAGTGCCAGGTAAAGAAAAAATAGATATATATAACAACGGAAGCAAAAATATTACAGTGTAACCCGGATATAAGAGACCCTGATATAAGAGAAACCCGGATATAAGAGAGATTTTCTCTGGTCCCAAATTAGAGCCTGTGTTAATGTATATAAAATAGACCAAACCCGGATATAAGAGAAACTCGGATATAAGAGAAACCGGATATAAGAGAAACCCGGATATAATAGAATTCTTCTCCGGTCCCGACAACTCTCTTATATACGAGTTACACTGTACTACAATTTCCATCTACGACAGCCTTTTTATTTTATTTATTTATTTTATTTTATTTATTTATTTTTTTTTTTTTTTTTTGCGGTGATATAGGATTTGGAAGTTGAAAAGAGCAGGTAATTAGAGGAGTAAAGAAGAGAAAAGGGGTGGTATCGACAAGTAAAATAACTCACATTTCAAAGCTAGTGTTTCCGACAACGCGCCCGAGGAAGGCCGAATAGAATATTGGCTGGAAACAGCCGTTTTGTTTTAACGTACCCATATTAAGTATTACCAACTAAATAAGATAAATTTATGTAAATTCATTGATAATGATTTTACTATAGAAATCCACTGAAAATCAGGCAGATAAGGATAATCAGTGTTTACGAATTAATGCATGTGTTACTGACACAACAGAGAATATAACAAATGAACATTATACAATGTGGTGAAAATTAAAAAGAAATGGATTGTCGGTGATCACGAATTAAGTCAGCAGTAAGTAACAGAATAGTGCTATCGTCTTTACATTTTTTTAAATAATTTATTTATCATTTTTGTTGCTTTTGACCGCAGAGCTTTTTTTAACCGATCCATTTTCCGTCCATTCATATAAACATGAAATTGGAATAAAAATAACAGCATCAGAGAAGACTTCTCTTCTTTATTCCGATTTCATGCTGTTTGTATGAATGGATAGAAAATGGGTTGGTTGAAAGCTTTAGGATCAAAAGCAAAAAAAAAAAAAAAAAACAGAAAACGAAAGAAAGAAAGAACTTGTCAAAACACTATTAATAAAATGTATAATGAAACAGAAGAAATCAAAATCCAACCCCGTTTTCTTTTAGTTAACCAGGCATCACCGCTAACATCACCATGAGGAGTTAAAGAGGGACCGGTGGTCGATCACTCACTTGTTCTATTCCACTTACTCTATACAGTCCCCATCCTTGTCCTTCTGTCAATGCCACGTACAATAGACCCTATCCCAACAACTGTTTTTAACGTACCCATATGAAGTGATCCGTTTATTGCCTTAACTATCTTCATTCACTTTTTCTTGACATTATCACATTCACTCCATCATTCATACTTTTCTTTTCCGTCTTTTTCATTCTCTTCGAATGTTTCTTCTTCTTCTTCTTCTTCTTCTTCTTCTTCTTCTTCTTCTTCTTCTTCTTCTTCTTCTTCTTCTTTATTTTTTCCATTCTAGTCTTGCTGTTTTCTTTACTTCTTCTCTCTTTCTATTTATTTTCTTCTTCGCTTCTTTTTAACCATTTTCTTCCGCTTCTCTTCTTTCCGTTCTTTACTTTCTCTCTCTTTTCTTATCATTCCCCTCCTTCTCCTCAGGACCGGGCTTTCACCTGCTGAGGCCTTATGAAATTCGAGACCCTTCCCTAAAAATTTTTTAGAAAAATTATAATAAAAAATAAATAATGTAATTTGTGATGATTTAGTCTTAAAGAATAAAAACATATTATAAAATAAAAATATATTTAAAAAAAAATGAGTTCCCGAGGGTGTGTGGCCCTAAGCTATATAGTTTATTTACCTTATAAGTAAATGCAACACTGCTTCCCCTTTTTGATTTGTCTTCTATTCCCTATATTTTATTGTTATTTTCCTTTTCTTTTATCTTCTCTTTTCTTCCTAATTTTTCTCCCTTGTTAATCTTACTTGCTAACTTTGTTAATATTTTATTGTTTATTGGTGTCATATTAAAAAAAATAATCTTATATTAGATAATGTTCTAACGGTGGTTTGAGTGATACCTGTTCTTTTACTTCTGTATTATTTTGCAGGTTATCGTATTCGATAATAGATAAAAAAAAAAAAAATTATATTTATTTGCTTTTTCAAGCTGTAAGAGTTGTCAGTGATCCATATTTTCAATTTCAAAATTGTTCCGACAATTTTACATTGGTCCTGTGTTTTTATATTTTTTATTTTATTTTATTTACATATTTATTTATTATTATTGCTGCTTCTTTCGAGCTGCGAGGTCAAATTGTAAACAATTAAGCCGAACCGCATTGATTATTTAAAAATACGTTTTTGGCTTCTTTTTTTTTTATAAAATTATCAGGACTGTCACGGAGAAAAAAATAATTAACAGAAGGAAGTAGTAAATATTCGCTCAATTTCCGAGAAGCCGACGAATATGGATTTGGTAACTGAGTAGTTTCCATTAATTCCAATCTAACCCATTATCAAACATGCTGGAGTTCTGGATGTGGTGTAGGGTTTATTTTGAAAAATAAACCGTTCAAAGCTTGGAATTTACGCGTGAAATATCAATTCGGAAGAGTATGTACCTATTAAGAAGGAAAGATTATTTGTAATATTCACTGGTAGGTATTTTCATGAAAAAAGAGACTTTTTTATGCAAAATGAAGTTTAATTTCATACAGCTGAAATCCCAAAAATCAAACACCTGAGAGAAATTCTATTAAATATTGGAACATAACATTAGAAAAATTCCCAGAAAGACGTTGTACAAAATCAGATCTACTTATTGTTTTCAATGTAGCCTGGTCGAATAACTCATAAGAAGACAGCAGATCAGATAAATTCGATGATTGAAAGAATAACAAAATAAATCTGTTACTCACTGACATGTCCACCAAATTTTTATTTGCAGAATAAAATATACTTAAAATTGGTGTATGTATGCTGTTGGATTTGCCTCATTTTGTCACACCTTTGTATCTAGCATCTATCACATTTTTTATGTTCAAATGGTATATATATATTGTATCAGAAGTAATTTATGTTCACAATACTTATCGGGTATCGATGGTATATATATTATAATATAATTCCACACATGTCATGGTATGCATGCAAATTAATATTATATATGTATATATATATATATATATATATATATAGTTATAGTTATAGGGAAGTAGTTACAAACACAAGTATGTATATATATATATATATATATATATATATATATATATATATATATATATATATATATATTTATACACACACACACACATATATATATATATATATATATATATATATATATATATATATATATATGTAGGATTAATGTGAGTAAAAAGTTTGTCATTTAGCTGATTGATGTTACCTTCAACATCCCGACTCCAAATTTCGTAGGCGGACCTGTCCATCCATATTTCAGATACTAAATTGTATAAATTGGAATTAATTAAAGTTCACAATATTTATCGAGGGTCGACTCAGTTTCTCAAACGATATGGTATATATATTGATATAAAGCCTCATATGTCATGCTGTGTGGAACTATTTCCCTATAACTACTTAGCCTACGTAAGAATTGTATTGGTTAGTTGCTTGGTTGAAATTAGCCATGTCAACTTTTGTTGAGTTATTTAATATCGAATTTTGTAAGGGGGTTATCCAGTGAGGACCAAACTCGCTACTCAATCATCATGATTTAGTGAGACTACTCAGGTTAACCTGACCCGTTTCAGTAAATATTACCTATTATCAGGTGTGTGCGTGTGTGTGTGTGCGCGCGCGCGCACGCGCGTGAGAAAGATAGTGAGAGATGGGTAAATTTGCAATTAATCTAATACTTCGGATAATGTGCTGATCTTGCATTAGCGAGTCAAAACTTGTCAATTACTACATTTCAGCCAATACTCTGTCCGGCCTTTCTCAGGCGCGTGTCGGAAACACTAGCTTTGAAATGTGAGTTATTTTACTTGTCGACACCGCCCCTTTTCTTTTCTTTACTGCTTTAATTACCTGCTCTTTTAAAATTCCAAATCCTATATCACTGGTTTTGTGCTTATGCGGTCGAAGAAATTGAAGTAGTATTCGCCTCTTAAGGTCATACATGCGTGTGTGTGTGTGTGTGTGTGTGTGCGCGCGCGCGCGTGTGTGTGTGTGCGTGTGTGTGTGTGCATTTGTAAATGAGCAGGTGTGCATATATGTGCATGTGTTTGTGAGTATTATACTCCTTTATAACTTATTTACAACAAAATTCTGATGAAGCTTAAATAAAAGCGAAATATGTTGAATTTATAAATATTTCTTATTTGTTCCTTATTTTATAATTCTGTCAGATTTATTTAATCCATATTTAGTTTCATTTCATATATATGTATGCATATATGTGCGTGTTTGTGCTATATGTACATGTATGATTCTGCGTACATACGTATGTGTCTTTGTATACTGTATATTTGATCAGCAATCTTTCTTTTATACATGTTTCATTGAAAGTGGTGATCAATGAAATAATTATAAGTCCTTTATTCAGTTTTTCAAATATTCTTACATATTTTCTTTTATGAAGACCAATAGAGCTTAGTGTGCACATGTATATGTTTGTGTCTATATGTGTATGGGTGTAACGGAGCATTTATATGGGTTTTAATGCGTTGATGTGTGTACATATTTTAACGTGTAAATGTGTTTACGCGTTTGTATTTGCATATGTCCGAGAATAAATATTTGTATGTACATTTGCGTTCCAGTGTCTATGCAAATGTTTGTTTAAACTCGTGTGTGTGCCAGCTCACGCACTCGCGCGCGCGCGCGTGTGTGTACTCAGTTTATGAGTATGTGCGTATGCGCGTTTGGGTTTTGCCTCGTAGTTGTCGTCGATACATATTTAGTTGGCGCTGCACAATCATTCTGTCTCCCACTCTCTCCTGTGTAGACTTACGTCGGTTTAAGCAGTTTAACAAATATCTGTAGATGTTTGCATTACGAGTCTGCGTTTATACATGCATGTGAGAGCGCACGTGGCATGTGTATTCGTGTGCGTGGACATATATATGTTCACTCGCTTGTGAGTGTGTGTTGTGTATGTGTTTGTGTGTGAGCATGTGCGTATTTACATTGTTTTTGTTGTGTTCATGTATCTATGCGAGTGTGTGCGCATGTGAATGGTTATGCATGTGTGAGCTTGTGCATATGTGTGTAAGAGTGTACAACATGTTTGTTCCAGTGTTTTCATGTATGTGCTGTACATGCGTGCGTACGTGAGTGTGTGTGTGTGTGTGTGAGAGAGAGAGAGTAGATATAGTATGCATATATATATGCTTGTGTGTGTGTGTGTGTGTGCATGCGTGTATATTGCGTGCGCGCTTCTCTCTCTCTCTCTTTCTCTCTCTCTCTCTGTGCTCACGTGCGGGTGTGTGTGTGTGTGTGTGTGTGTGTGTGTGTGTGTGTGTGTGTGTGTGTGTGTGTGTGCGTGGAACACAGCAAAGAAATGATAGTAGAAGATAAAAGCCGGCCGGGCGTCGATGGCAAACAATATTGTTGGATCGTGTTGGGACGAGTAGATTTCTTTTACCTGATCTTCGCTTGCACATGTTGGTGGGTGGGGAAGCCCGTCCGTGCCGCAAAATGATGATTGTGCAGACGCGCGCAAGCGTGCTCTGACGCGCTAGGGCTCTTTCTGTCGTCATAATGTATGTTTTGTAAGTTGATAGAAAGAAAAAATATACAAGAAGAGATGGAGGGTAGGAAGAAGTAAATCAGAGGGTGTGTGCCAACGGGGTCGAAAAAGGAAAAAAGGGCTCGTGGTTGAGGGCAAAATAGGGAAAGAAAAGAGGAGGACTAGAGTTCAAAAGAGAGAAAGAGATCTATCATTCAGAAAGAAAGGGCAGGGTAAAAGGGGAGGGAACGGATCAAGGAGTTGTCACCGTCAATTGGGTGGAGTGCTGTGTGATGAGGGAGTGTTATAAAAGGGAGAGTTTGGGGGTTAAGGAGTCAGGCAAAGAGGAGAGTAAAACATGAGAGCGAGGAATTCGGTAGTGATTATATGATGGACAAAGGAGAGTAAAGGATATTGAAGAGAAAAAAATAAAATAAAAGAGAATAGGAGCGGTAGTCGTACCCGTACTGGTAGAAGTAGTTGTAGTAACAGTTATCGTAGTAGGAGTAATAATAATTGCTGACAGAGTGGCACAAGAAAAATATTGATTGCAATAATTAGAAAGAATACGTTCCACTTTTCTTTTTCTTTTTTCTCATTTTTTTTTTTTTTGAAAACTATTAAGCGAAATAAATTACCATACATGCCAACGTATAAGCCGATCTCTAAGCTGTTAATTCAGGTACAGGCTTATATTCAATAATTCCAAAATACGACAACACCTCTTACATAAAACTATCGCATTCAAAAGATCTAAAACAGGAGTCTCCCAACTTTTTAGACTATCAACCCCTTCATGGAATACCCTAGCCTTCATCGACCTCCAAGCATGTACAAAAAATATCAATAATAATTACAATTTATTTAAAGATAGAAATGCCTTTGCCCTTTTCCTCCATTATTGCAGCTCGAAATGAGAAATCGAATAGCCAAGTTCCAATTCCAGTCGGGTTCGTTATATTCACCTCTGAGTAAATATCCTTGGAAAAGGTATGAAGATATCTCCTCCTCCCGCAATCCATGAGTTAAATAGTAAGACTTGTATCTGAAAAATTATTGCTATTCTAAAATAATTGTCAATATAATATTACCCCGCAAAAATTTTATTTTTATAATTCAAAATATGTTTCAGCTTTAGTTAACCCACAGAGGGTTGATAATTCGTTAAAAAATAACAAAAAAAAACAAATCAATCAATACTTTCATTATTGTTTCTCGATAGGATTCATATTAGTCTTTCGTTTTGATATTCCTTTTCAATTTCCATTTCTCTTCTTATGCTAGATGTACTTGTTCGAATAATAATAATAGGGTGAAGAAGAAGAGATGCGAATAAAGCATAACACACCGACTGCAGCTGAAAAATACTTAAAAAAAGAAAGCAAAGGCAAATGCAACCGACCAGATACAGAAACGATGGCAAGATAAACGGCTTCACGGTCAATACTCTGTCCGTATCAAACAAACTGATGTAGACAAATCTCGTACCATCAGTGGCTACGTAGTGCAGAATTAAAAGCTGAAACCGTGGTTTTTATTCATACTGCACAAGACCAATGCCTGCTAACTAGAAATTACCAAGCACAATACTGAAAAATTATATTAGCCCAAAATACAGATTCCGTGATGAATATCCAGAAAAAAATGACCATCTTGTATTAGATTGCGCGGTATTGGCACCCACTGAATATAAAACACGGCATGACAGAGTGGGCCAATATCTGCACTGGAAAATCTGCAACTTTTACGGAAAGAAATTGGGATGAACACCACCCAGACTGGATTATGGAGATAAGACCTGTAACAATTTTATGGGACTTAACAATACACACAGACAGAACAATTAAAGCTAATCGCCCAGACATCGTGATTAGAGACAGCAAAGACAAAATGTGACTTTTTATTGACATGGCAGTCCCTGCAGATTGTAATGTACCATTGAAGGTGTTCAAAAAACTATCAAAATACAAGGAACTTGAAATCGAAATCTCAAAAATGTGACACATGAGGACATTAACAATTTTAGTTGTTGTTGGAACCCTCGGATTGATTAGAAAAGATCTCAATAAACTCATTGAAGGAATTCCTGGTAGCCCATACCTTAAAGAAATACCAAAATTGTTCTTACAACTACAGCCCACGCATTACGAAGACCTTCATCAATGTAAAATATGCGTGATTTTTTTTTCAAAACTGTTCAGTGGAAAATGTCATGATGCCATTTCTGACCTTAGGTCTCTGGTCGGGACCCGGAAAGAAATGAGTATACATCAGAAATCAAAGGAAATAAAAATAATGTTAATGATAATGTGAAAGCTGTCATAAATAATTTTGATAACAATAAATACATTTAAAATAAATCATTATGTCTTTTTCATTGAATTGGTTGACATCATTAATGGGACAGATGAACAGTAGCATGGGAATTGATACTTAGTTGGAAATCAATGAGTTTTAGCCGTAAATCGCCATGAATGTTGTTATCAACTCCCATTGCATTTATCGACTTCATGAATAGACCAATCGATCCCAATGATCGATATCGAACACTTTGGGGAGCCCTGATCTAAAATATCTGAAATGCTATGGATTTTGACAGTCCGTACATTACAAGTATCAAAAGCAAATATTCCTAACCTGTTGATGTCATTCATCCACAAATAACAAAATACAACAAACATTTAAATAAGAACTCGCCACGTGAATTTGACTTACATTTTCAAATGTTTGCATTAGATTCTGGCGATCAAATGATAGCGAATTTCCTCGATTTTCTAGCACCTTCCTTTGTATTCTCACCGACCCCAGCACTTCTATGATTTGAACAGTCTCATTCCATCATCAAATCTCTAGTCCTTCCAATATCGCTACTCGTTTCTTTGGGATAATTTCAAGTGAACGAATTATTATAGATACGGTATTTATCTTCATATTCAACAGCCTCTCGGTACTCTAGAAAGATCTTGATTATTTTTGTTAGTTCCTTTACTTTTAATCCTGTAGTGCGCTGTCACGGTCATGTTTACGAATAATAGACACTCATATTCTTGTTCGGAACCAATTCTTGTTTTCCAATATTTTCACTGGGATAAAACAGTTTTCTGTACAACGTCAATACTTCGATGGGTGACAGCTTGGGAATATCAGGTGATGTAAGGCTAAATGTCCGGGTGGTGTAATGGATAATGTCTCAGGATTGTTAATCGGAGAGACGAGTTCCAATTCCTGTTGGGTTCGTTATATTCACTTACGCGCAAATACCTTTGAGAAAAATATGAATCCACCTCTCCTCTCCCTAGCTATGGGTTAATTAGAAAAAACTTGTATCACTAAATTATTATTATCTCCAAAAAGTCGTAGAAAACGAATCAATCAATCGATACTCAGCCATAATGCTCCACTACTACTGCTCATTAGGAGAAATGCTGTGGGGAGGCCTCTAGGGGATATGCGCAACTAGTTGAAGTCAAGGAACTGACAAGCAAATTTGTGTTGTTGAATAGGGTATTTACATTAGTCCATCTTAATTCACCACAACAAAACCTATTCATGTTAACCCCTTCAATCAATTAAGGTCAGATGAGACCAATGCATGGTGAAGCATCAGGATATTATTATTATTATTATTATTATTATTATTATTATTATTATTATTTTCGTTTTCCTTTCTCCTCTTACTTCCACCAAATCATCCTTTTCGTAATGAATATTGTTGTTGATTTTATTGTAGTATGTATTGTCACTGTTATGTATGCTATGATTCTGCTTGATTTTATGTACAACCGTTATACATTTTATTTTAAATCAAAGTGTAGTATCTGTTCGATGCGTGATTTTTCTGAGCTGTAATCAGTTACGTTTACTGACCAAGAAACCTACATAAACCTGCATATTAAACGGGCAGGAATTGTAAAAAGAGAAATAACGGAGAAGAGGTAAGATGCTAAGATGGAAGAAATTACAAAAAAAAAAAATTTTTAAATAAGAAAACCAAGTGAAAAGAAAAATATTTATACATATGTATAGAATAAGAAAGATGAAGATGGAATAAAGACAGAATTGATTGATTTGTTTATTTTTTACGGCTTATCAACCCTTAGTGGGTTATTTAAGCCGAATTGGATTGCAAGAATATTTCTAGCGTGTGAATATTGCATTAACAATTTTTTGAGAATAAAGATAATTTTTCTAGATACACGTTTTACTATTTACACATAGCTGGTGGGGAACGGTGTTTATGTGTAAGTGAACGTAGCGAACCAGATTTTAATTCGAACTCGGTTTCCTGATTCCTCATTCCGAGTAACTCTGCATTACACCACCCACACACTAGTCTTGTTGGATGGAGATGAATAGAATAGTAAAACAGTGAAAGGCAGTTAGGAAATGAAAAGCATAAAAATTGGGACACGTGAAAATACTTTATGGAGCGATAGAAGAAATGAAAGATAAGGGAGATGTGGTAGAAAATATTTATGCATTTCTTACGCCTTTTAACATATGAAATTAATCCATGCTTGTATAAGATTTATATAAAAACATAGACGAAATTAATACTGTTATGGACAATGGAAAGAATGAGAAGATACATACAATGGGTTAGAAAGGAGAAGAAGAATAAGATAATAAACAATCTTGTCTACTCCTATGGAATTTCCACGCTTTTATTATTTCTCTCCTTATTAATAAGAAAATATACATAAATAACTTCTATCATTATTGTAAACGAAAAAAAAATGCAACTTTATACTGACTTTCCTTTTTGGAATGAATTAAATTATTCAATTTTTTTTATTAATACGCTCTCTGTTTTTACATTGTCTCAAGTTCAGCTCAAACAAAATGCGAACATAAAAAGATCATTTGAGTCAAAACTGACATTATAGTTGCCCGATTTTTCAAGAAATCAACCATTCGATTTTTTTTTACTAATGTTCTCCCTATACAAGCGACACTCAAGGTAGAGTGTTACTGAAGGCGATTGTTGTGTGACCAATAAAAATAAGAGGCACAGTTTATGAAGATATGTGGAAAAAAATAACAGCTAACCGTAAACTTGAGGAGGTTAAGATTGTAGTGGTTGGGAAAGCATCCTCTTGGTAGTCGGATCGTTGGAAGTAATTGTTCGAGCGGAATTTAGTAATGGAATACGAAGGGAATGGGAGGTGGTTCGCCTCAGTGTACGCGGTGTGGCGGGTATCAGCTGTAAGGCTTGCAAAGATTCGGCCGTGGGAAAGTGGTTGTAGTGTGGAAAATAATCATCCACAAGACCACGTAAGCGATTTTGAACTCTATCATAACTGGAAAGTGAATACTTGGTAGTTCTAGCCCAATTGTGGCTGGAGTATTCCATTTTTGATATAATCTGGCTCTTGCAAAGGTATGAGGAGTCAGATACATACCGGAGTGATACAGGAAACCGAACATTTTTCCAGCATCTTTAGCGATGGTCGTATATATGAGTCCCGTTTGAGATCTGGGTGAGCTTAATCATGCGTATCTGGTAAGTGTAAAAGTTAAGTTGTTGAGGATTTTCGACCGGTATTCGAGTTCAAGTAAAACCTGGGAAGTTAAATGCTGATTTTCGATGCAGAAAGGCATCCATACTTCACTCAGAAAATTAGTTCAACAGTTTTTTTAACAAAACTGGGAAGAATCGTTTCAATTTGGAAAGTTATAAGAAGCTAAAATGTTATTTAAGCTTAAATTATTATAGTAAACTTAGTTTTCAACTAATAGCCGAATAGTGGGCTATTACAAAATCTTATGTGAGTGGAGCCATAATGTACCCTTTTGTACTTTCTAGGCATGTCTCTGAATTTAAAATCTTGCATGAGTGCTACAACCGGAGATAGAAAATTAGTAAATACTCATGATTTAATTATCAATATTCTCTTCGTTTTATCTGTTCACACTTTAAAACATACCAGAGCAATTTTAGAATCTGCTTATTTCCTATATTTGTTTTTAGCATTTGTTGTATCCTGACATGACATCATTCGGCACTAAGGACATGAATTAACGCTTTCGCTACTTTGCCTGTTAAACTTCAAATACAAGGTCGATCTTTTTGAAACTCATGCCATAATTTTTTTTCTCTCTGTACAATGCTATGACTAATAATACCTGTAATAGAAGACTATTTAGTCGAGAGAGGATCCCCGTTGCTCTGTCTTGGCCTACATACAGCGGAAAGTTTCCGCGCGCTTAAGATGTTAAATTTAATATTTCTGACATATTTAATAAAGTCCCCGACTCCAGTAATATCGCAGACTACAACTCTCTAGCAAAAATAATAATACCATATTGATAATATTCACAATTATTTGATTGAAATATATTAATTTCATCGATAATTATAACTTTTCATCTTTCTGAATTTTTATGAATTTTTCTTAAATGCGAATTCTCTTATGTTACCAAGGTTAATTTATGTTAAATTGAAAGTTTATTATTATAAATATACCAGCCTTAATCTCGCGGTAATGACTGCATTAACTCCCGACCGTTGGCAACTTCCATATTTAATACTAAAACTAAATCGCCAAAATCTTTTCCTGATATAAATATTAAGTTTGTTAGTGCAATAATGGAAAGAGCTATGCGAAGATGAGTGGCATAACATAAGAAAAGCTTATTCCTTAATTCACTCTACAGGGTGATTGTAAAGCTACTCCCTATTTTATGTATAATGTACTCTCCCGTCTTGTAAAAATTATAGTTAGACGGGAGAGTCCATCATACATAAAATAGGTTGTTACTTTTCAATCACGCTGTATATAACGTGTCCAATTAGCACCATGGTTATTATGTTTTTGTTTTTTATTTTCATTTATAAGTGGAATTTGCAGTGAGATTGTGTTAATTTAGTTGTTTAGTTTATAGCATTCACTTTCGCACAAATGACATAAGGAAATACATGAATCTATCTCTTCTCCCACTTGGTGTGTTTTGAATATCAAAACTGAATCTTCTAACCTTAAGTAGCAACCATACCAAGAAATAGAAAACTTCTAAAATCCAAACTGTGGAAAAGGCAATAGTAAACCGGTCCACTATCTTTCCCAAGAAGTCATCACAATTCACAAGTCAAAAGGAATCTGTGGCGAGCCATGATTGCTTACGTCCTTAATGGACATGGCATTAAAAATCTAATTAACGGCTAATTTATTCTGAAAGAAGTGCACAACATATTGACAGTATCATTTATGTATAATTCGACACTTCTGCCTAAGACCAATTCATATGTGAGCTCTGCTTTGGAATCAAATGTAGTATCTGTTCTTTACCTCTCTTCAGTGTTTCTGTATTTGGGCATTTCACGGAAAAGCTTTGAGAGATGTCTGGTTCTGTAGATTCCAAGCCTGCTACAGCACCTTCCTCACTGCACGAAAGAGGGAGGAATGGTGAATACCGACGTTAGTATGATAGTGGTTGCGTGGGCGGAGGGACTGGGTAATTGTTGGTTCACATATACGTGTACGAATCCTTCACATTATAAACGACCTTGTGCCACTATTCCACCATGGATGTGGGGCAAGTAAATAAAGGAAGAATGTGTAGAATTTGCAAATTCTACGAAAAGTGCTACACAGTAATAATATACGTATATCATAAATAAATGTAATAAATGAAATGACGCATTATTATTTTGCTGATATTTGATTGCTGTGTGAAAAAAAGAATATCACAGAAGCCATGAAATGTAAGATTAAAAATGAATTATATAAATAATAGAAGGATTTTGAACAGTTTAAGTTTCGGGTATCTCATTTGAAAACCAAACAGAAGTTAAACACTAATAGAAAATATATAAAATATATTTTTAAAAATGCGAAAAAACATTATTAGAAGTATACAACTGTTATACAAGGGTGCTGTAGCAGTTAAGAATAGGCTTAGTCTGTATTAACAAAGATTTTATGCAAAAAGGACCGTGGCAAAGTACATTTATAGACGGGGAATATCAGTTCAATGTCATAAAAAATTTTGACTGTTATTAATAAGATGTTATATTGAACAATAACATGAGTTCTTGTGTTGAATCAAAAGATCAGTTGGGATTTGACACAAAGATAAAGAAGAAAAAGCAAAAGAAAACTATGTTTTCAGACAATAAACTTTTAAAAAAATAATTTAAAAATAATAATAATAAATAGATAAATATCCACTAATTACAGAGAAAAGTGCAAGTTGTTATTAAATATATAAGGAGTAAAACCCAGCTAAATCATATCTATGAAAACTGAAAAGATCGTACTGTTAGGAACTATTCACATCCTCACGACAGTTGTACAATTTCTTGGGTGTAACCAGAGGACTAATTTGCTGTTTCATGTCAAAACTAGAGTGAATGAATACTAAAACAGACAGATAAACAGTAGGTAGGGGTGTAGTTTTGCAGTACTCACATGAGATATATTAAAAAAGAGAGGAAACTACATTTTTTATTATGAAAAACACCGATAAATTGTAGCAGTTGCAACGGTGCCCATGCTTTATATCAATCACAGAAAAATAATGGTTAAAATAAGAAGAAACAAGCTTTAAGCAATCATCCAAAGCTCGTCATTTGCGGATTGTGGTGAATTTCCTGTGTTTCCTTTAAACTCTGAAGTATTTTTCCGCCTTTTTTTTTAAAGTGCTATCCACGGCGCCATGATGTGCCGTGAAGTTGTATATATTTATATTTAACTTGTTTACACAAGCTGATCTTAAAATTAGAATGGAATCTAAAACAGAAAAAGAAAAATAGAGCTCTTGTTGTAGCCTGTTTGTTATTCTGAACTTTGTGGACAGTTAAACAATCACAATCTGCTTTACGTAAAGTGTTTGTTCGTCTCTCCAATTAACTCGGCTCAAAGCGTCGAGCATTTAACAGCACTAGATCACGCAAAGGTCCGTCCCTACTTGAGACGCGACTCAACTAGCGAGAGTTCAAAGCTTGTCCAGAGGGATACCTGCGCTGGGGACTAAAAACACGGCTGGCTATTCTGAGCGCGAGTCAAAAGACTGCTCTTAAGCCGCTGACGCACTGAACCGTACGGGCTTTCATGACAGAGCCTGACCCTTCAAAAATGAGTATATGGAATCCGCAGGGTTGACCCCTTGCGGCTGGTCATTGCTGTCTGAATGAAACAAGACTGGTTTCTTTCAATTAGTTGAAATAACAGCCGGAAATGGACAGATGCAATCTGTTTCGGCCGATTGATGTGACTCGAGCCGTTTTGGTGGGAAACGGTCAAGTATGTCCGAGTGATAAGCGGGTGAGTGTGAGGATTAGAAATCGGGAAGTAGGCGAGAGGAGATTGTGTGATATAAACGTGAAATTATTCGTCGCCGAGAAGGAACTGGCCAACAACTACACACACATTAGGGATTATTATGACACCAAGGGAGAGAAAAAAAGGCTTCATGCTGTAGGGTGAATTGTGAGAAAAAAATAAATAAAGATATCGTGAAATAAAAAGCGTAAAAAAAAGAAAAGGGAAAGAACAGTGAGAGAAAATGGTGAAGTTAGAGAAGACGAAGAAAAAAATAGGTCTAGTTTTGGAAAAAAGTGAGTAGTCAAATATAAGTAGAGAAGAAAATAAAGAAAAAAAAGGTAATCAAAAGATGAATGAAGTTGGGAAAAACAAAGAAAGGGAAGAAGACACAGAGATGGAGTAAGAGAAAATGGCTTGATCTTGGTTAAGGTTTTTTTTTTAAAAAAAAGAAAAAAGAATGGCTTCCATTCCGACATCAGAGAGAAAGTCTACCTAAGAGATTTGTGTACACTAATCTCGACATACGCACAGCAACACACAAACAGCAACACATAAACACGACACGCGCGTGTGCACGCAAACACACACACACACACACACACACACACACACACACACACACACACACACACACAAACACGCATCTTGTATTTAACTGGCCATCCTCCAAAACTAGGTACCTCCAAAAAAAGCAATACCTAAGTTTTAAAATGCATTTTAAATATGAAAGATCTGTCTTGAAGCTAACAGATTAAATTTAATATTTCCAATCTAATAGATTAAATTTAATATTTCCAATAAGCAAAATATTTGCTATATTCCAAATCGAATTAAAAAAAAAGTGAAATTGGCCATGTTGATAAATCTGTAAACACAACATAATTCTCTTCATTAAAAATCTTTAAAAATAAAAGATACTTTTCTGAAACTTTATTTGAGGAAGATTAACATTTAAAGTTTAATTAATCTAAATTAAAATAAATATTACTTTAAGTTTAAGAAAAACATTTTTAACATGAAGGTGGGTGTTTTATAAGGTGTTAACATATTTATCGATAACCTGACGATTACCGGATTTAGGTAGGGAGAAATAATTTTTAACTATCTATAAATCTTAAAAAATTAAAATATTTTAAACATTCTATTATTTTATTGAATTTGAGGTGCTTTGGCTTTAATAGTCGTACTTACGAAAACGGTGGTTGAGGGAAACGTTAGAAAATTACCAATAATTTTAAATCTACTATAGCTACCGCTCTTATTTTCTGATAATGTCACGCATGCACATCCGTATGTACAAAAATCGGCACTTTTATACAGACACAAAAAATTTCAAATTCCTTTTAAAATACTAGTTTACGATGAGTAAATATAGTTTTTGCTTAATAACAATATCACCTAACTGCTAGAAATTGATACAGAATTAAAAAAATAAAACTTTATAAATTATCATAATTAAAATTTTTAAAAATGAAAACAATTCTTATAAAAATTCATTATTCATCGAAAAAAATTTCTTAAGACAATAGTGTCCTTAATATATCTTATTCATAAAAGCAATTAAGATCGTTTCTAATTAAATAATGTATTAGTTTTATTGCATTTTTATTTTACGATTCAGATTTTCTGTAACTGGGAGTAAAGTTTTACAAAAAAAAAAAAAAAAAAAAACTGAGGATATAAATTCTCCAATGACTTGTACTTATAACTAATATAAACATATTTTAATATTACTTTTAATCCATCTTATTTTTGCTTTTAAAGACAGCGTTCTGGGTTGAAACGCTCTTCACAATTACTATTGTTTTTATCCTATTTTTACTTCATTACTTCATCTTGTTATTGTTGACTTTTATTCCAACACTCTTGGTAGAAAATGCTTTCCTTATTACTAATATTTTAATAGTAATATTAATCTGTTTTATTACTGTGACTTTTAACGACAGCGTTCTGGGTCGATACGCACTTCATTATTAATACTATCTTATTATTAAATCACTGTTCTGGGTTGATGAATTTTTATTGTGATCAGAAGCAACAAAATTATGATGGAGTATATTAATTATATGCTCGTATTGCTAAATGTTTCATTTAAAAAACAAAAATAATAAATAATTCTAATATTACTTAGGAGTAAAATATAAAAAACGGTAGAGATAATCGAAGAGTTAAGAAGTGTTACAATTTCAATATATTTATGCTCTGCTCAAGCTCTGAAGCTTTTTTGGCTGACGTAAATTACGGTGGATAGCGGCTCGGATTGAGGAATCGGAGAGCTGAGTTCGAATTCCAGTCAAATTCATTACATTCATTTAAGTGCTAATACCATTGGGAAAGATATGAATCCTCTTCTTCTCCCCCACCCAGCTATGGGTAGCAGGACAGACTGGGTTCTATAACCTTGGATGGCAACTGGTCTACCGCAGAAAGAAATGGCAACCTACTGCGGGAAAAAAGCTGCCTCATCAGTCATATATCGAAAGGTACATAATCGCCTAAGCGTGTATCACGCGTGGCACATAACTGACTAAGTTAAAGAGACATACATGAAAGATGGGCTACTGAATTATGGGATGGGATGCTTCCTTGTTTTATTTCTAGTTTTGTACTGTCTTTTGTAGTAGTCAAACGCTGTCAAGTGATATGATGAAAATAAGTAAAATATTAAATAAAACCCGAAATAAAATAATTATAGTAAAATGGTAAATAAAAAAAAAAATCTAATATAAGAGTGAATTGCAAATCCAAAGGAAAAAAAAATTCAAGCATACTAAAAAAAATTTCAGAATGGCAAACGATGATAGATTCAGAATGGCAAACGATGATAGATTCAGAAAATACAAGTATAATTCCATTCATTCTAGTCCTCTATTTTCCTTGGCAGACATTATTTTTAACTTAGTAGATTTAAATATTTTAAACAAATTATATTTACATGAGTTCATGTTAATTTTGAATCTTGATCAAGACAAGATTATTTGCGTTTTTAGTAACTTTTTAATGGGTGAATTTTTCAACAAAATCTGTTATTTGAAGTGTTCTTTTTTATAATTAAAATAAGGCCATTTTAGTGATAGAACCATAAGCCAATGGGTTGAAATAGCTAATGTTGTCTTTAAAATATTCTCTAATACCCATTTCATATGACTTAAAATTCCCTGTAATTGGTTTTCCTGGGGGTTTTGCAGCACCCGAACTCCAAACTGTATGGGCTCGTTGAGCTCGTCAGAATCTATTCATAGCCTATGTTATGGATCCTTGAATCTATTGTTACCGGTTGTGAAAGGGCCCTTATATCTTTTCAAGCTTCAGGGCCTCAAAATGTAGGTCGAAAACTAATTCAATTATTAGTTACAATCTCACTTGATGTCTTACAACTGCGAACTTGAGCAAGATTAGGTCATGTTTGATAAACAACTTACCTGTCTATTGCAGCGCTTGTGAACATTTGTCTTACAGGGACTTTTACAAGTGTAGCACTTTATAAATAACTATTTCAGATTTATTTTAGAGTTGAAATAATTAGTATTTCCAACGGGTACTCAATGCTGATTTTCAAATGGATTAGTGTATACATAATATTTCCAAAGTTTCGCGCAGTTTAGCGCTTAGTTGGATTAAACTAAGTTTAATAAACATTGTGAATAAATATGAGCTTAAACACTAAACTTATTTAATACTTAAGAAAGAAAAAAGAAAGAAAGAAAAAATATAAATGTAAATATTAATCAGAGAATTCATCACTCGAAAGGTCTATAGTAAAATAAAAAAGCTGGGTGTATCATCTTTGAGAAATAATTTGTTCCACGAGTGACACATGTAAAGTGAAAAATGAATATCTCCACAATATCCCCAGCTAAAATGTCTGTCTTGACGTCCTGTATTTCCGGGTTAGGTTTTTTTCTCTTTTAAAATTAAACTTTTTGAAAATTTAATTTAATTTTGGCCCCTGTCATCTCTTGTAAAGCATGTCAATTTATTTTGAGTTCAGCGCTGTTCCACATCAACACTCGTACACACAACAGGGAACCATTCGCTTTTTCTCCAATTTAACATGGCGGAAATGGAAAACAAACGTAGACAGCAAACAAAATTTAGAGAAACAGAGGCACATAAAATAATGGACGAATGTCAGCAGGGAAACGTGTTCCCCTGAGTGTGTACGCATGCGCATGTGACGCCCTAGTAATATATTTTTTAATTGTATATCAGTCTTTTCCCCGGAAACATCGTCTGGGATGTTCAACAAATCGCGTAACTGATACCTTCGTTCGATGATAATCACATTATTTGAAATTATGTAACATCCGGTTGAAAGAGAAACACACATGATGACGTAGACGACAAATTTGGAAAGCTGACGTAACAACAAGTTTTGTATGGGCTCCATGTAACATGAGTAAAGAAAGGTGGCAGGAGGAGACCGACCTGCTTGTGGTTCAATAGCCACCGGAAGTGGCCCGCAGAAAGCGACCGGAAAACGTGAAATAAATTTCACTGTCGAGCATTCGCAGAGAGACGAGTTGACCACCAAACTGAAATCTGAAACGTGAGGCAACTGGCTTGATTTAATTTTTGTTAAGACTTCGGTTTACATTTTACAAACAAATAAGATTAATTCTCTGAATAAAACAATTTTCTATAATTGAGAACACAGAAAATATTAAATAGAATAAAAATAAATTGTTTACTCAATAAAACACTTGTCATTTAAGTCGATGATTTAGAAAGCTTAGATCTACAATCAACAAACCTTAAAGGAGGCAACTACAGAACATGAGCTCTATTCTAATCTATCTATCTATCAGTAACGGACACATTAATTACTGGCCATTGACAATTCCACTTTTCCTGATTGTCAATGGATTTCTATTGTTAACTCCTATACAACATAGTTCTGTAGAAAAAATATTTTCAATGCATTTTCAGTAAAATTATTAGCAATGCATTTACATTTTGCATGTTATATCCCTATATTGTTAGAGAAACTCACATTAATTCCTATCAACAGACAATCCCTTACTTACTGATTTTCAATATTTAACACTTGTTAAAGCAAATTTTAAAGCGAAACTTCGGGGTTTAATATAAGTGTTCCCATACTTTCAGAATGTTTACTTTGTTTATGTAGTTTTTTTCTTTACATAAACAAATTAAATTTAAATAAATTAAACAAATTAAAATTAAATTAAAAATTAAACGAATCAAGCTAAGCGAAGAGAAGCAGTCAAAGAACTGTGGAGGGATATGACCGAATCTTACCTACGTATGCCAGATTCGTGTGGAGTCTTTTCAAATACAACTGTGATTATTGATTCATTTCACACCTACCTCTAGAATTTATTGATTCGCTAGATATTATGTTAGATTTTATTATGCAAGTCGCGATTCTCATAATAAAATTGTTAATAATCACCCAATGTTGATGAAAGTTTAAGAATTAACTTAAATATAAAATATGAATTTCAGCTTATCTATTCGACATATTTACAATAATTTATTTGGTGGTGTAATTTTTTATTATGCAAATCGATGGGTGTTCATCTTATTTCAAATAAATTAAACCACATAATAATTATCAATGTGTATTTATTTATATATTTACTGTCCCCTCTGTAATGGGAAGCGAGGTAAACCAACATAAGTTAGTAAATTTATGAGTAATAACTTCCCTTAATCGTTTTAATAATCTATAGAAATAAAGTATTCATTTAAATTTAGACAAAATTAGTTCCCGAGCAAAATGAACCATTTAATTAAACAGTTCCTTTATTCCTACGTTTCTTAGATTGCAGTCTTATTTGTTCAAGCCTTTCAAGTGGAGCACTCAAATACCTTTGTCTATTAAGTGATCGCCTTGCTTCACCTGATCGTCCTTGTCGTTTTCTTGCTAATCTTTTTCTTTCAAGGAACATTTCCATTTCACTTTTACGTTAAAAAACATAAAATTTTTAACATGAAAAGATATTGAGCAAAAAGCGATTTACGTAATGCCAGGAGTAATCAATGAGTCATGGATACCATAGAACATCTAAAATATAAAAGGAACGGATTAATTAATTGGTCCACTGGTTTCTATTTTAAATGTGAATTCTTTATCTCCGTCTTATTGAATACATTGTTTCAAAACTTTTGTTTCATTACATTTCACTATTAAAAATATTGAAATATCTAAGATATCGAACAGAGATCCCAGAATTCGATAAAAGTGTAAACATTAGTAAGAAAAGAACAGAACTGGATTTAAGAATACCATAAATAGAGATTTAAGAAAATTGAAATGATAATAAGAAAGAAAAAGAGATTGACCAGAAAGAAAATATTTAAATAAGCTGGTCTTGCGAATGCAGTTAGAGAGAAAAGATGCAAAATATTAAGAACATTGGCTACAAATATGAAAACAACCAAATACCATCTTTAAGTAAAAGAAAAAATGTAGGTTAAACGAGGAAGTACATGAAAACTAATTCCTCAACGACAATTTTAATGGAGAACTACATTGGAGGAATCGGATGGATGCAACTAGCACGACTTAGAAGACAATGGAAGGCTGAAAAATACTTTGGGTTAGTGTTGCTGGCTTGTAAATTTATAATTTTAAAATTGATACCGGTGTCAAAATGAATACAGAGAGTTGTAATTTCTTCTGCTGACTATTACCCATCTTGCTAAAAAGGTTACAAATGAATAAAATTAATGAAATGTCCACTGCCTCTCTATATATTAATCAATTAGGAAACTTGTTAGCCATCATTAAAAGATGTATATGAAAATGGAAAACAATGTTCAAGCTTTGAGAAATAATTTCAATATTTCTCCCGGCTTTCTTCTCATACACACACTCTCTTTTTACTAACAAAATGTTCAAATTTTGACTCTTCTGATTTCCACAATAGATTTTGCCACTTGTCACTGTCTAGTTCTTATGCTTTTCTGACCATAAAAGTTTTTTCTGCTTATTCACTTTGTGTAACGGAGGTTTCTAAGTTGATTTTTCCTAGTTGAGAGCGAAACTGGTTGATGTCGAGAGAAATTAAGTTTAGCTGTCAACACTATAACATTTTCCTTCTATTTCTTTTACAGTGTAACCCGGATATAAGAGAGTTGTCGGGTCCGGAGAAGAAGTCTCTTATATCCGGGTTTCTCTTATATCCGGGTTTGGTCTATTTTGTTTAGGTAAGTATGGGAACACTTTGGGACCAGAGAAAATCTCTCTTATATCCGGGTTTCTCTTATATCCGGGTTACACTGTACTCTTAATAATCAAGTTTTTATCTTCAGCAACAGCAGCAGCAGTTCTCACTTTTGGTGTTGCAGCTTTCTTTTTCTATCAACATTTGCTTGGGTTTTGAACTGCCTTTCTCACGAATATTGCACCCCATGTCTAGAAATAGTTAGCATCTTGACAATTTGGTAGATGTAGTTGAATAAAAAATACTGTTAAATTAAAAAAAAAAAAAAACATAGCTCCTACGCGAATATAAGTCTCCATAAAAAATAACGTTTAAACAAAATAAATTAAAAAAACACACACACACACACACACACACACACACACACACACACACACACACACACACACACACACACACACATACATATATATATATATATATATAAATGATATGCATATTATTCCACACCGATAGCATGACTCGGAGTTCCATACACAACGCAATGTTCAAGTGGTGAGTATGGATTGACCGTTACGTAATTTGAATTTTTAAAATTATCTCTGGTTATCGCAGTGTTGGTGCAGTTATATATTATATTGTGATTACTGTTTTTTAATTTAAAAAATTATATTTGACATTAAAAATAAACGGGATTTGTATATATATGTGAAAAATAAATAAAAAAAATGATTTTTAGAGTTGTGAATTTTTATATTAAGGGAAGATTACTTGTTTTATTTAAAAACAAAAAAACAAACCATAATTAACATTAAAAATGAACCGTAATTTACATTAAAAATAATCTCGACCAACGTATTTAAGCAGATATTTATTTATGTGCCTACACGTACCAATCAATTCATTTCTCGTGTTTAGTAAGCTCGGTTTTAAGATAATCAATTTTTCAACAAGACATAAGTTACATCTATTTCCTTTTCCGTTATAAAATTTGGCTCTTGCTATAATATTCTCGTTGATAAAAGGTGAATTACCATCATTCTTGAATTGTTAGAAATACTTAGAGAGAGCAGTGCAGGTTTTGTATCTTATATTACCTAAAGTCATTCGATGATGGTAGAAACGAAATTTTCAAAGACTTTTAGTGGAACCAAAATAAAATTTAACATCGTTACCGGAATGTATGCTAGCTCGTACACAATGTTATCAATCATACATTGACCGTTTAAGGGACAGATCCTATTTTTTCGGCAGTCGCATTTATTTTTAGAAAAATTTACATTGTCTCTGTAGGAAATATATTTGTTTAATATAACGTTGTTATGTTGGAATATAGATTTGTCTATGTCATTAATGCAGCTATAGCTCATCTTAACATTATTTTTGTTAAAGATCTTTTTAATGTTGATGAGTAGTTACAGTGCTTGTAAATTAAATTTAAGAAAATTTTGCCGGTAATCGTTTGAACATTACAATTAAAAGGTGTATTAAACAATATAATGTCACGCTTAAATTCAGTCTATCTGCTGGCTTTCTTCTCACATACAGTCTCCGCTTACTACCAAAATGTATATATATATATATATATATATATATATATATATATATATATATATATATATATATATAGTTATTTATTTAAAATATGATTCCATCGCTACATAAGAGTTCTTATGTTTCAAAACAAGAGCTGAAAACTTCATTATAATTATTTGAATTAAATTGAATTAAAGTACCAAGCTCTGTTCCATCTTCAAGTGAAATTTTTTTTTTGAATAACTAATTCTTGAAATTTACGCGTTTTATAAGCATACTCATTATTAAAATTAAAATTACTATGGTAATGGCTAGAGCAATTATTTAAAAAAGGGGGCATAAGGGTTAATAATTTGTATCAATATCTCAGTTACATTTTTATATATATATATATATATATATATATATATATATATATATATATATATAGGATTAATACAAGTATGAAATTTGTCACTTAATTGATGTTAGATTTAGCACCCAGACATGCGCTCTAACCTATACCTTGATTCTCATATTTGATCCGATCCTCACTGGGTGCTCTACGTATATGTGTTTGAGCTATATACATATCGATACGCAGTATAAGCTTATTTGTAATTCTTATTCTGTATTAAATAGGACAAGATGCTTATCCGAGGCTCGAATCAACTACCACTTCTTTGTGTGGCCTTTGAAATGACTTTTTTTTTTAAATTCTCGCGAATTAGTCAGTTACTAAAATTCTAGGTTAAATTAAATTATTTATATTTTATGTCACGCATCGGATTTGGGAAAATAATATTTTAGAACGTTCATCTGTTCTATACACTGATTTAGAAACGTTTTGTATAATTCTCGTAAAATCCACCGTTTTTACACCTCTGATCAGAAAAATTATAAAAAACAAACAAAAGAAAGAAAGAAAGAAAGAAAGAAACTTTGATTTTATGACATTTTTCTTCCTTAAAAAGAAGCTATTTGTCAGTTTTTAATGGGCTTTTGTGGAAGCAATCTTTGACAGTGTTCTCTGATCTTTATATTGTTGATTTTGTTCCTGTTATGCCTTCCTAAAAAAAGAAACATTCGTTAAACTTGACTGTCAACTGATGGGTATTATGCATTCGCTATCTTTATGTCCACTTTTCGTGATCCCCTACTTTTGTTGTGTCAATCAAGGAAAGAAGAAATAATTAACAAAACATAATATAAATAAAGGGAAAGAAAGAAAGAAAGAAAGAGGGAAAGAAAGAAAGAAGAGGGAAAGAAAGAATTAAGAGAAAGAAGAAGAAAGACATAAAAATGTGTAAGAAAGAAAATCAAAGAGAAGGAAAAAATGAAGAAATATATACTGAGAGATAAAGGCAAAAAACGGGAAGCTTGAAAATAAATTAAAGAAGAAACAGACCAAAAGGGAGGAAGGCAAGAAATACATCAATGGAAGTGGGGAGTAAGAAATACAATATGAGGTGACAAAAGAAAGAAAATAGAGGAAAGGGAAGACTGAAAAAGAATATAAGGGAAGGAGGGAAAATAAGAAGAGAATAAATGAAGATGTATGGCGTGGGAGGAAGAATGTAAGAGACTGAAATTAGAAGAGAAGAAAGTATATGCTACATAAGCATAAAAAGAAAATGATGCGTCCATTTTTACCTATATCTTGAGCAGAGATTTTATGTTAGCGACTTCAAATCGTGGAGTTTGACGTTTATCCTTCTATATATATATATATATATATATATATATATATATATAGAGAGAGAGAGAGAGAGAGAGAGATAGCGGAAGAGATAGCATGTTGTGAGTTTGACCAATAAAATGAAACAGATTGTTGACTAAGTCACGTGGCCATAAAACCAAAGCTGTTCAAGTGAACCGTCTTGTAAGCTTGCTTGTTTATCTGTCAAGACAGGATTTCGGTTTTCTAACGCCACCACCATCACCACCACCTCTCACACGTGTGAACATACCTCGTCCGTGCAACTCCCATAATACATTTTGCGGCAGATTGTTGCTAATTTGAGAATGACCATAAAATGCACTACAGTTAAAAGACACGGATAGACATTTTAATGAACAGAGATTGACGTATAAAAACAAGTGAATTAACACACTGATACACACGTACACATTTTATATAGATTTATTTATTTATATATAATTATTTTATATATATATATATATATATATATATATATATATATTTATATATATATATTTACTAACCTTAGTTTTGTCAAACAGAAGACGAAATGGAGGCGAATAAAGGTAGAAAGATTAGATTGAGAGCCTGTTACATTCGAAATACAAAATACTGGCACCAGTGAAAAATAAATGAATACTTCAACCACCAAACAAGCTAATTTGAATAATTATATATATATATATATATATATATATATATATATATATATATATATATATATATATATATAAAGTTTCGTTAAAGACGACTGACAAGATACTACGATTAAGATTTTATTTAATTTTTCTTGTGTTCATACATGTGTTTTCTTTTCTGAACCAAAAGTGTGTAAAAACTGTCCAAATGTTCTGCGTGTCCGAGCGCTTTCAGTTTTTCATTTAGTCATTATCAAGGGCGATTTTTTTTTTAATTTTTAACTGAATGTATGGGTTGTGTTATGTATGTATCTGTAGTTATGGGTATGTTTTATTTTCCAAATACTGTCAGCACATTGTGGCCGTGTTCATAGTTAATGTTATTGAGTGTTGGATTTTCATTTTTTTATTATTAGGACTTTCATTATTTTTAATCTTATTTTTTTACATGTGGATGAGATTATTATTCTTGTATTTTCTACTAGTATGTTTCGGATGGCGTCTGGTAGGTTTCTTTTTTGTTTTTTTTTGCGTGTTTTAAATGTCCTAATGGAGCTATGGTCGAGTAGGTGTAAAGTAAGTATCTGTTTTGCATTGTTGAGTTCTTTAAGGAAAAGTAGAAGAGAGGATGAATTTTTGTATGTTGTCTTAAGGAATTTTTTTGACTTCATCATTTTTTACTACCTCATCGACAACCAGATTAGACTATTTCTTTCCTAACTAATAACCATACTGAACATACAAAACTACAAAGAACCAACATTATTTACGATTTCAAATTCTCCGTAAGGAACTGTGTTCCTGATCAAACCAAACTAATAAATGATAAAATATCCCTATACCTCTAGATACATACATAACACCACTCATACATTCAGTTACAAGTAAAAATAAAATCATCCTTGATAATGGCTAAAAGTATAGCCGAAAGCGCTCGGACATACAGAACCTTTTTACATACTTTGTGTCCAGAAAAGAAAACACTTGTACGAACAAAAAAAAAAAAATTAAATAAAATGTCTAATCGCAAGACCTTGTCAGATGTCTTTAACGATATATATATATATATATATATATATATATATATATATATATATATATATATATATATATATATATATATATATATATTAAAATATCTTGAATTAAAAATCAGATTTAATCCATTTCATAATATATATATATATATATATATATATATATATATATATATATATATATGTGTGTGTGTGTGAGCACAGAGAGAGAGAGAGAGAGAGAGAGAGAGAAAGGAGTTGTCTCCTACTATTGCACTCATATTAGTTCAATCATCACGGGTTTTCTGCAAGTTAGCCTTCTGTCAGTCTAATAATCTAAGTATATTAAAAGAAGGAAATACATATGAGGTTTTCAGCCGAAAGTAGCCGTTTATCTTTCTTTTTTTTTTTTTTTTTTTTTTTTTCGTCTAGTCTCATCGGAAACTCTCATTGTCTTTGTCTCTCACTGGTAACAGATTGCCCATTTAATCAAACGGCCATAAAACATTTCATCGCCAAAACAGACAGCTCGTCGTGTTGGACTGCACTTATTTGCACTGTTTTAAAGAGTTTCCCGGTCGTGACAAAAAATGCTCAGCTAACTTTTAGATAGCAGCAGATTGTACAACGCGTTTTATTTTCCGTTCATTTCTCATTTTTACCCGAAATCCTACCCCACCCGATAACGGATTAAATACCCTCAAGAAAACAACTCGCTTTTCGTTTTTTGCACCTGTCAAGGCGCGATTCTATCAAGGTTTGCCCCCCAACACACACATACATTTTTTTCAAGCTGTTTTCTTTAAAGGAAAGAACCTTATGTTACACTTTGGCATTTATTGCTAGTTCAGTATTAAACTTTTGCTATGCTTGAAGAGGCACAATTCTCAGAAACTGAATATAAAATCATGGATGCTTATCGATATTGTTTGTAGCACAGTGTTTCAGTCGGTGCACTCTAGAACCTTCCTCAGGTGTATGTCGCATCCGCTAGCCTTCAGAAATTTTCTAAATTAAATTTATTGTTTCAATCTTTTTGCATTGTCATATCAAGTTTAACTTTCTTGAGTTTAAAACTCCATCATACTGCAATGAACAAGCATGAAATATGTCTGTTTTCTGATTGTCGATTATTATATTTGTACCAGTGAATCTATATATGTACAAACCACCCAGCCCAGGGATTAAACTTAAGGCTTATTTAACATCATGTAAACAGCCAAGATGAGGATACTCGTCTGGAAAAATCATAACGCATAACACTACTTACTTGCTGAATTTCAAACTTTCTTAAAAGAATATGGCGTTTATTTTGAAAAAAAACTTTCCAAAATTTATGATTGATATTAAAGTCACATGAGTAAATCTGCATAGACTTAAGATAAGCACGAAGACCAAACTGTGAATAACGCAGTGAAGATCGAACACACTACATAGTAATAATTGGTTGGGCGGGGGCTGCGGGAAATTTTTGTTCCTAACCCGGGTGTACGCGCTCGGGTCCCCACCTTAAAAACTGACCTTGTGTCTTAGTGAGGAGACAGAGTAAATACCTCGTAATAATTGGTTGGCTTTATTATTATTGCATGGTGAGGTTTCCTCAGGTGCATATATTTGTATTTAAATATATATATATTTTTAGGGTGCAAAATTTCATTATGTCAATTATGTTTAATCGTAGAGGATCGATCGTGTGTTGGAGAGTGAAGAACAAAGACTACTCAATTTTTTTATTTTTCATTTGATTATTTTCTTTCGATTTGCCATTTATGGTAATTCTACATTTCTTTTGTTTCACTAGTTTTCCCCCCTCTTCAATTAAATATGCTTTAATGGCCATACTATTTGTATTTATGAGGCGTAACTAAATTAAAAAGTTACAACTGTGAACTTACTGTGCAAAAGTAATGGTCGAAAATCTAACTCGTTTACTATGGCCTAAAAAACGCTACACCCACAAGAGCACATTTCAGCACAACTAACGCTAATGTTTTCATGAGTTTACCTGTCCAGCTGCAAGCGACTTTAAATAGGAAACGTCTCTTTGCACGTTATTTTCATTTTGTTCTTTGCACACGTCTGTGACTGTTACCTACTTTCGATGAATAATATTTACTTTCTTAAGAAATGTCATGTTTCTATTTTTAGTCAACGAAAATGGAATGTTGGTACTGAAGGTTTTAATATCATTATAAACTTATTATGCTGTTTCGAGAAGGCGTTTTTCAATGTGCATTTTATTCATCCCCTCTCTCTCTCTCTCTCTCTCTCTCTCTCTCTCTATCTATCTATCTATCTATATATATATATATATATATATATATATTATATATATATATAATATGAATGTCAGTGTGTCAAATTTTCTCAAATAAAGGGACACAACTCTAACTTTCAATAGTTCATGATACAGAAATTTTGAATTCCCAAGTTTTCATTAATGCGATTGTTTTCGGCGATTTTTACGTGTGATTTTTTGCAACCAACTTTTATGTACGATAACAATTTATGTAACATGGAAATAAACTTGGGAATAATATAAAATTAATTGCGAAATCCAGCGAAAGTCACTCATGAAATAAAAAATAATTGTTTGTACGGAAAGTAAGGACCTACGTATATCAAATTGTCTTTAAATTAAGTGGCGGCAGAAGAATTATTGTTAAACTTTTAAAAGGTAAGTTTAAATATTAATGCAATACTTAAATGTAGCGATCAATTTTGAGTCCTGTAGTTTATTGTTGCCTATCGTATACGGAAGCAGTATGCCTCACAAAAATAAATCTTTCCTCAACATAGGACCAGATTGTAATCAAATGACCTAAAGCTACAGCGAAGAAAAGGTCAAAACTTTAAAAGCACATACTCTGCTTATTATTAGATATATTTATTTAATAGCTTAGACTTTCCGCAGTCTTAGACACCCTTCGAGAATTGAATTCATCATATAATAGTAATGCTTTGTTAGATGAAACCTTTCACCATTATCCCACGTCAAGATGTGCAAAATATTGCTGATAACTTGTGTCGCATATATGTGTGAAATTTCATTTTGGTTATAGTAATTTACTAGCAGCATGGCCCGTCGTTGCCCGTGCTTGATTCAAAAATCGTACGACTCATACAGCAATCGCTATCACTTGACTTAAAATATTTTTGCCCTTCTTTGCCTTTAAAGGAGTGCCCTTTGCCGTGCTGATGTTGCTACATGCCTTATTTCTTGCCTATCTCACACTGCGTATTTTTTCTAAGCTCTATACAAAACATTAAATCTGTCACGAAAAAGAACTAAACAAAATGAACACAAAACGATCAGCTTTAAAAAGGACTCGTAAGTGGAAAAACCGAATGAAAAAAGAATGTTAACAACAAATACTTTTTCACACCCAACCCAGTTCTGCGAAATCAGAATCAACGTTGAGTTTAAGCAAGCGAACGAGCCAATTGGAGTAAAGTGCCATGCAGATTTAAATTTTTCCCACTTGTGACGAATGCAGCTATCGATTTTTTTTTTTTTTTGCGTGTTAGCATGCTAGTTAACATTCGTGTCAGTCAGCTGTTGGCTCTCACGCTGGCCAATAGAATCTTCCTGCCTATTCGTAGCAGCCAGCTATAGGCTCTCACTCTGGCCAGTAGAAAATGGCCGCAAACTACATGAAAACTGCTGTAGAAGCATGAAAAAATCGATTATTTCCACTATCGATGAGAGTTGGGAAATGCAAAGTCGCTTTGGAGCATGTGCATGTAAATTTTGGTGCAAATCCGTCGAAAATTGCGGCCGTGCATTCATTACACACACACACACACACACACACACACACACACACACACACATCCTGCCTTTTATAGATAGAGATTAAACTTCAACTAGTCTGGCAGATGCCGAAGGTGTGGCTAGAGGCATGAAATATAAGTCGCCTCGCCAGTTGGTGTCACTTTATCAGAAGGTCTACTCAGAATCATGAAATCCACATTTTCTCTCATTTTTTTTTATAGCTGAGGCTAGATCACTGACGCAATATACGACCAAGTCATCTCGCCAATAAGACCTCATTTAGATTTTCTTTTCTATATATTCTGATATGTATTCGTTTCGCTGCCTGAATAAACTATTTTCTAATTCTAGTTTCTATGTACATAAAGTGTTTCCACTCAAAAGCTGTAAGCATATCCTTGTTTTTATTCAGGTATGACCATCTGGTATGAACACGCAAACACATGAAATTAAATGTTCTATTGGCAATAGTAGTAATAGTAATAATAACAATATATTGACGGAAAATAAAATTGCAACGTCTTGAAGGACGGTGTTGATTTTGACCTGGCTATACAATGTGCATGCTAATGCGTAGTTAGATATTCTGATAAAAATTTAAAAAGTCTAAGCCATCATACAAGTGTACTGTTTCTGTCTAAGCTTTATATAGTGACACATGCTGCGACAAGCTTCAATATGATGAAATATAAAATTGATTCGTTTTTTATTGCTTATCAACCCTTTGCAGGTTATTTAAAGGCAGAAAATATTTTTAGATTATAAGATTTATGGCGGGGGGTTGGGAATAATAATGGTTGGGTGATGCGAGTCTTACAAATTAACCCATAGCAGGGTGAGAAGAGGTGGATTCATACCTTTCCCAAGGGTATTTGCACATAAGTAAACATAACGAACCCAATGGGAATTGGAACTCGGCTTTCCGATTAAAAATTCTGAACCATTATCCGTTACACTACCCGTACATCCAAGCTTACATCACTTGATATTCTTATACGGTCACCCATCTAGTTGCTGACCAGGCTTGACATTGCTTAACTTCGGTGCTTGTACGGGAACAGGTGTTTCAACGGGATGTGGCCGTAAGCTTCATGATGAAATATTCCAGTGTAATCAAGTGTCATGCCACAAAGGTGCATACGTACTTCTTTTTTTCCAATTAGAGATGAGTTTGTGAGTGATCGAATTGTGGATCTTTGTGAAGGTGAATGTTACTTTTGAAGAATGTCTGCGCATGTTGGACGTGACGCATTATTTGTGTTTCAATGATAGAAACAGTGGTCAAATGAATATTCCCCCATCGGTAGACCAGGTTCGGGACAGCCACATAGTACAGAAGTGGCAGATCAAACAGACTCCATAGCAGAGAGTAGACCAAATGTAAACTTCATAGTGTCAAGACGGACTTTTGAGAAATATTTACATGCAGAAGCATTACGGACACATGTGTCTCTAACCAAACATCCACATAGATCACAATCATGTCTCTAGTGATGTCACGAGAGGAGCACTTGAGGGATCGAAACGTGCTCTTTTTTGTTGTTTTTTTTTTTTTTTTTTTCAGTGACGAGAGCTGTATGCAACTGATGGCCATTTGCGTGTGCATTGTACACCTGGGGAGCAATAGCCAAGATACACAAGCCGAACCCATTGGAATAATATAGAATTTGTATACTGTGCACGTATTGATCTGCATATGTGATGATCATTTTGTTGTATTCCAGTTATATTGCTTGAACGTTTAATCTTCAGTAAACACAAGAAATTGTTTACGGTGTTTCGGTTTTATTTTCTCTCAGTGTATATCACGGCTTCGCGAACAAATATCAAAGGCGGTTTTCTATATTTATTACAGGCTTGTCAACCGATGCCTCTAGTGTAAAATCAGTTTTTTCATTAGAAGTTAGAGAAGACTTTCTGGTAATTGAAGGAGGCTCCGGTTTTACAACACTGTATCACTTATGCTTTTGCCAAGTAGATTTCTTTGTTTTGGTGAGAAAGCCTTATGCTGTCATTTTCTAGTGATTTCTTCGAATGTCTTTTCCGAGTATGCATAAGGTAATCTTGCAAATGATAACGTCAGAACCCCGCACTCTATTTGCTATTCAAACTGCACGAGAATTTGGATAGCACCTCATAGGTAAATAAATTCTGTAGCCTAATAATGAAAACAACTATTTGTTTATTGTCATAATTTACTTCATTGTAAACGTATTTAATTAAATGTTAAATTTTTATATAGGTTTAGCATAATGCAATGAAGCTTTGGAGCCAAACCTCAACGTGTCTGATAGCGATTTATTGTTGCGCAGAAAAGATTTCAACCTAACCACCCAAGCCCTTGCCCACAAAGATCTCATATTTGGTCATTTGATCAAATTTGTGGAATTTGATCGGGAGGAGAATTTTCATAACCCCCTAGTATATATATGATTATTACCTATCACCAGTAGAGGACATAGACTTTGAAGTAGGTAATATGATATATATATATAATAGGGGGTTAGGAAAATACTTTGCTGTATTTAAGTCTGAATTTACACTGATTAGAATTATTTTTCTGATTATCAGTAAAATCGATAAAATCATCCATACTGATAAATAAAGTCAGCACAACTTAATTCTTTTTATTAAAAAAAAAATCTTTAAAATTAAAATATACTTTTCCGTAAAGTTATTCGAGAAAAATTAGCTGATTTAATGTTTATTTAATTTAAATTGAAACAAATATTACTTTTAGTTTAATATATCGCAGAAAAGCATTTTTAACATGGATGCGGGCGTTTTTTTTTATGCGGTGTTGACACATTTATCAACAAACTGACGTTTGGAAAATTTGTATAAGGAGGACATAATTGTTACAAAATTACATGACGAATACAACATACTTTTGTTTATAATTTTTTCAAGTATCCAGTAATCTTTAAAATATAAATATTTTAAGCATTCTCATATTTTATTCAGTTTAGGTATTTTACCTTTATTGTCTAACTTACGAAGATGCTTCTTTAGGAAATTAGAAAATTACCAATAAATTTTAAATTTACTATAGTTACCGCTTTTATTTTCTGATAATGTCGTGTATGGACATCCATATTTAGAAAAATCGACATGTTTATATACACACAAAAAAAAAATTCTTTTAAAAATACTGCGGTCAATGAATTGTAGTAAGGTGTTTTATTTATGAATGGTAAATACAATTTTTTATTTAATAATGATATGATTTGACAGATATAAATTAATACAGAATATTAAAAGATTTAAAACTTTAAATTATTCTAGATAAAATAAAAAAAAATAAAAACGATTTACTTTTTTACTCATTCCAATCAATCTAAATTCAGTTCGAAATACAGTAAAAGATTTTGCTTATGGGAAATATTAAGTTTAATCTATTAGCTTGAAATTAAAACTAAAATAAAAGCTCTAGGAAAGATTTTTTTCATTTTTAAAAATGCATCTTAAACCTTAAGTAACATTTTTCTTTGGAGGTACCTGCATACTGGTACCTATATATAAATTAATTAGAAGCTATTCTAATAAAATAATATCTTCGTTTTATTGCATTTTTTATTTTATTATTTGGAGCAAATTTTCTGTAACTGTAGGTCCTGTTTGATCAAAAAGAAATTGATGGTTTAAATTTTCCAAGAATTTGGTATAATTATAAACATTAACCGCTACAGAAAGGAATTTCTCGAAATTTCATAAGGAAGAGAAGTGCAACAGATATAAAAAAAAAAATATTTTCTAAAAAAAAGGAAACATTTCAAAAATAATTTAATTCATTTCTGAATAAAACCTGAATGTTTCATTAAAATCCGACAATTATTAGATTTTTGCAAGAATTCCCAAATCCATGTGTTTTTCACCGCAAAAAGATCCTTAAATTTCCCATACTAATTTATGGTCCCCCGTTGACGCCAGAAAAACAAAGCTTTAACTAAAATCTTGAAGCTTCTAAAAGAGATTAAAAAAAAACAATTATTTTTACGTAAAAAATTGTCGCGTAAATTACGCATAAAAAAAAATAACACTAATATCTCATTTTAACAGGTATATATACCAAAATTACGCAAAAATATCTTGAAATAATAAAGAGTAAATTAATTCAATAAAATCGCCATTGGCTTCAACCACTGCCTCCAGACGACTTCGAAACGTCCTGCAACTCTTTTGGAGGGTCTCCTTGTTTAAGTTGAATGTTGTCATGATCCTTGCCTTTAGTTCATCTTTGATGTTACAGGGATTTTTGCAGGTCTCTAGCTTAACTCCGCCTCACACATAATAATCAAGGGAGTTGCAGTCTGGAAAGTTAGGTAGCCAGATATAAGGGGTAATGTAGTCGCAGAAATTATCTGACAGCCATGATTAGGTTCTTCTGCTTGTGTGACATTCAGTAGCCACCCTCTTGACTCAGGGCAGCACTACCTCCACAAGGCACTCGATGCAGGCTCCTGTGTTGAGTTTGAGGCCCTGTGGGAGTATGAATGGAAGCATAACTTCGCCATCACTAGTGATCACTCCAAATACCATGATGGTGACTGGATATATACAAATCTTTCCGAATCCTTTGCACTAACCTCAGATTAACACTCTGAAAATGTTCGTATTGGAGTTTCCGGCGCGAATGCCAAGCAGTACAGCATGCCGTTTCCAAAATTCTGGCGGAGTGAATTGCGTCATTGTGCTATTTTTCTCACAGACGGTGCCCACCTGACCCTACTATACTGTGCAGCCAAAAAAAAAAAAAAAAAAAATTAAAAGCAAACAACACGCATGTGCGAAATTAAAAATATAAAATTGCAACATTTTACCTATCTGGCACACACACACACAAATATATATATATATATATATATATATATATATATATATATATATATATATATATATATATATATATAATACGAAAATTTTCTGAAATTACGCAAGATACCAGCTGATGACTTTGGACAGCTAGCAAGTGTAACCTATAACTCTTACGCAGGGACTATCTATTATACACGTGACTCTTTAATGAAAGCAGGTAGAATGCGTGAACCACCTATTTCCACACAATGAAATACGAGTGACTGACTGTTAAACCGACAATATAAGCACATCCTATAATGACCTCGTACTTTGAACAAACCACATGACAATCGTCTCGACTGAGATTTTTCGATTAAACACTCCCTGAAACTCTGAGTAAAAATTTTAAAAAAGTTATTTTACACTCAAACCGTCTTTATTCTTTCTCTTATTGTTTTTTCTTGCCTTTTATTTAAACTATCTGCCTCCATTTTCATACTATGACTTTTATTTTCCCCATCTGTTCATAGCTATGATCTATCACTTTCTGTTTTTATGTACGTATCTGTCTATGTATCTCACTCTGTTCGTATATACTTAGTTTGTTCATATATATTTCATAATAAGTATCTGTTAGAAGAGAAAGTTTGTACAAATGAGTAAAGTTTAATGTTTTATCGTGTGATGTAAGACTACAAGGTGTAAAAGTTCAAATATTTTGTCAAAGAGAAAAAACATCTTTCTTTTTAAAATAAAACACCGCCTTAACAGTCTGTCAAGCAGTTAAAAAATGTACTTTACACACACAAAATGCTAATAATCGTGCGAAATGTCAAAGCTTTCAATTCGGTGAAGAGGAAAAGCCTTCTAGCAAAGAAAGTACTTGTTCTGTTCTGCCGAAGACAATGATAAATTGAAGCAGTTAAACCCTTGAGGAACGATCAGCATGATTACGAATTTGTTTTTATGATTCATTTTTATTAAGCCTAACAATGAAAACAAAGAAAAAGAAGGAAAATATTTAATGCGTTAATTGATAGGTGCAAGAGAAATCCAGGAAAAATAAATGGAAGATTATAAAACGCGGAATGTGACCACGAAGAGAAAACGAAATATGAAAACGTTTAGTAGATGAAGATAAAAACCGAAATTTGTGGAGTTTTATAACTTCAAATATATATAATCATCTCCCTTATCTTTCTAACATTAAATTAAAAAAAATAACAGCTGAATATTTAGTTAATATTAACAAAATAACAAACAATTACATTGATTTTATCAACGTTATAATATTAATATAATATTATACTAAATATTATACTAACATAATAATATTACACTAAGTATTAGCTTATACGATTCGTTCCGGGGACTACATGTAGAAACTCAAATTATATCTAAGCATTTTTTCATAGACATATCAGTAAAATATGTTTTAGCCCCGGTGGCGTAGGATAATTTTAAATTCTCAATTTTTAATTCGGAGGGAAAAGTATGATCAGCGCCTGGACATACAACAATTAATGAACATAGTAATAATAACATCGACAATAGTAAAATTACAGTGTTAGTACTAGAATAAAATTAGCCATAACAATATTAATAGCAATAATGATAAAAATAACGACGACAATTGTGGTCTCAAATAAACGTATAACTAAATGTTGAGACTACTTGCGATATTCAATCACCCCTTCTCAACGAACGCGTGTATCTTCTTTTAAAGCCATTAAATATTTTAAATAATAATTAAATAAAAGAAATGGCAGCAATAACTTGAAAAGTAAAAGCAAAAAATGAAAACGTACGGAGCTAAGTGAGCGTCGTATATTTATCAATTATCAAATGACGTTATATGGCTTCGTATAGATAATTGACCAATCGGAAAAAGGCCGACTTCCTGTCACGTTACATATTACCAGTCAGTTCACCATATTTTCTCATCGTCGTGTTTGAGTCGGGGAGGGGAGCTTTTATTTATTTTTCACGGCCATAACGCGCAAAACAAGCCAACGGCAAAATAAAAGCGAAGAAGCAAACGGCTCTCCCCCGAAATTAATAAGAAGCCATTTTGATTGTCCACGAATAAACAATACACGGACGGACGACGCACATCAAACAGTGGGAGCAGCCGACTGTGAATAAAGGTTGGCATAATCTCAACGGGATGTGATTGTTTTAATGAAAGCAAATATTTGTAAAGGTTGATTATAAACCTGGAATGATAATTACAGGTTTTTTGACGCGAGGTATCCTAATAATTTTGCGCAATATTGTTAATCTGTCAGACTGTTTTGTACATTGTTCCACAAACAAGCATATTCGTTTTGTTTTGTTATTTTTATTTCTTCAATGAGAAAAGAGGCGCTATTTTCCATGGGTTGAATTTATTCCCTGCTGCGAGATTCTCGCTGTGTCGTGAGTTCGATATTTTATTACCCATAATGCATTGTTCCCAGTTTTAAGGCAGACTGCTAGTTTATTTTTTATCCACAGAGTAAAAGAAAAAAAAATGATTCTTATGTGATACATTTATTTCTATAAAAAGAAATAAAGAAAAAAATATAAGTAAAGATATAAAAAACACGAAGCCATGAAATTTCATGGTTGTTATACTACAAATTTGTATAACCGTTTGGATTTGTTCTTATTTTATAGATTTTCAATACTCGATACTTTTTCGGTGTATCTTACGCAGAAGGATTGAGAATTAATCCTATCCAGCGATTATCGAAGTGATCTCATCGGTAGGAAGCTTTCTGCAAATATTTAATTCAATGTATCTTTGAACTGAAAGCAACTATTTTGTTTTTCTTGTTGTCAAGGTCTGGTCTCTTTTTATATTTATACTGTTTGTATTATTATTAGACCCAAGTTGTAAATTTATGTGCTGTGTCCCTTCAGATCATAGATGATCGTGTCTCTCCACAACTTCCTGACCTTTATAGCTTTTAGCATTTTTCTGTCCTTCCCACTCTCTGATCTGTCATCCATTTACACAAGCTCGTTAGGTAGGTTACTCGCTGTTTCTCTCTGTTCCGTTTGCCTTCAATATGTCCTGTGAATGTCAAATTCTCCAAGCCTTCTTCTTATATGTTTAGAAATTTCAACTGTCACTTTTTGATTCTAAATATGTGTGATTTTTGTTTCCATTTTCTTCAAGTTTCCGCGTTGCTCAAATCCTCCGTCCTTGATATTTTCAGCAACCTTCTCTAGAAACACACTCCAGTTGCCTCAAGTCTCCTCTTCATCTTTGAGGAGATTGTAAAGCCTTCACTGCCATATAGGAGGACTGATATTACATAACAGTTCAACATTCTTTATTTCAAACAAAATTTGCCTATTTCTTAATACTTCTTTTGAAAGGCATCAATCGCTATTCCAGTGTACCTTCTAATTTCGGCGTCTCATTTACTGTCGCCTGTTAAAACACTTTCTAGGTATTTAAATTTCTGTACTTGACTGATTTTAATGTCTCCAATTCGTAGTTCACACCTTGGGCTATTCCCATTTCTGACAAGTATACATTCTGTTTTCTTATAATTGATGATTAATTCTTTATTCCTGCTTTCCATTAATATCTATCTTAATATAATCTGTGTATCTTATGTTGTTAAAATAGTGCCCACAAGTAATAGAGCCTTGTAAGACTTCTAATGGTACTAATATAGTATGCGGTCTACCACGGTATCAAAAACTATAGTTTGCGGTCTACCTCATTTACTACTATAGTATGCGGTCTACCGCGCTATCTAACACTATAGCATATCTAGCAGATTGTTCTATCGGAAAAATGCGACTGTTGTTTCTTCGGGCAAGATCACACGTCTATAAAAATCTTTCAGCAACATTTTAATCTGAAGATGTTAACTGTTTCAGATCTAGGGGAATTCTGATGTGGGAGCTCAATTTCCTTCCTTTTATGTGGACAGGACACACGAGAGATGAGGTGAAGTGATGGTAGAATTCATCGTGTTAGACCGCAGGTGAAAGGCAACGACAGGTGAGTTGAAGTCACAGTATAATTCATAGCGCGGTAGACCGCATACTATAGTAGTAAATGAGGTAGACCGCATGCTATAGTAGCACCCTTCTAGTTCTCTTAGAATTGTCACATTCTATAGGTTAAATAAATCTGGTGAGAGAACGTGCCCTTGTTTTACACTCCTTTTTATTTTATGTACTTACACTATACATTTTGAATCTGTGTGCAGGTAGTTTGCTCCCAATATATATTCTTGATAATTCTAATGTCTTTCCCAAATTAATCAAGTCTTCCTAGGTATACGCTCTTGTACATTTATATTGCTCTCTCTCTTTCTTTCTTTCTCTCTCTCTCTCTCTCTGATATAATTCTGATTATAAATATTGCATTTCTTGTTACAGTGTCTTTAACGAAAGCACACAGTTCTTGTTTTATTTCCAGTCTACTTTTGCTATACGCTCTATTCATTACAATTCGGGTGATAAGCTTAGTTATGTAGATTATTAACCTGATTTTCTGGTGGAGTTCAAATTCATTTGTACTTAGCTTCCAGGTAGCGCTACAAAAATGGATCCACTAAGTTCTTCCGGTGTGTCACCACTATCGTTTATTCCATTTATTATTTTCGATGCCGAAATCGACTACGACTGATATCATCTCTATTACAATCCAATCTGCTCATTCTGATTTGTTCCTGTTCATCTTGTCCAGTGTCGATCTTTCGTGCTAATGTGCCAGCTTAAAATAAACGTTTGTTCTTGCTAAACTTCAGGTTTTTTTTCACATGATTTTCTACTTTGGTCCTCAACTAAATATGACAAAACCAACGTTGCATGAATTTATTCACTTTTTTAACATCATAGTATCATTCAATTTGGTATTGATTAACTAGGATAAGCTTTGGTATGTACTATTGTATCATACCGTCACTGGTCATCATTATAACTGCTAAATGATGGATCAATTTTGCTGCGGTCAGATGTAAAGGTTTATATCATTCTCTGTACGTTCATATTCTCATTGATGCCCTTGGGAAAAGGTATAAATCAATCTTGTCTCCTATAAGGATTAAATAACATGATAACCTGAGCTATCTAACTCTCGCTGGCAGACTATGTAGGAGGACAACTTTGAATTCAAAATAACGGAGAAGGCAATAGTTTTAATTAATAATTTAGAAGACTATTATTTTTATGGGGAAGTGTATCTCTGCTCTGACTTCCACAGGTTAACCTTAGGGATCAGATAGAAGGCAAAACAAGGAAGTCGATTTTGACTGGCTGAGCCAGCGTGAGAACGATAGAGATAGAGAAAGGTTTTTCAGAGTGTTCTTACGCATCAAGCAACGTAGACGGGTTGAATTTCATGTCTGGAAACTGCTCCCCAGTGGAGGGAGAGAGAGCGAGAGCGCCTCCACTGACTAGGTAGATGATGTATACGTCGACGTTAATAAAATAGCTAATTTACAATTCCCTTTGTTGAAGTTCTTTCATCTTTGAATCAAGGCAATTACCGATCACCAGCCGCGAGTGAAGAATGCATCTTTATTATCGCATACCGTTGCCCAAGACCTCCCCAGAAAGAGGGGGGTCTATGCAACAACAGGCAACCACTCCATTATCTCTCCCAGGAGATCATGGTAATTTACAGATAGAGAAAAGTCATATGTGGAAAGCCAGGATCGCCTACATCCTGAAAGGACATTACATAAAAATACTCATCTAGCGTATCGTCCCTAATTTAATATTATGATTTTTTCATCCGAAATAAAAAGATTCAACAGAGGGCTATTATTTTTGTTGTAGAAGTTTTTCTAGTTTCTAAAAGTATATAGTTTTATAAAGATTGACTATCTTTATTAAAAAATTGGTTCGTAAACGGTTAAATGGAGCAGGCGATATTCATAATCAATCATTTCATATGAAGCATGCAAGTAAATACGTTTTGTATGTGCAAGAAAGTTCAGACGTTTAGGCAGATGTGCACATGCATGCGAACATTAATTTTGACGAATTTTCTTTATCTTACAACTGATTTTTTTTCACGGAGTTCAAGGTCGATCCACTGTATGACTACTAAAGTGATAAGAGAAAAACAGGGTCAACATGTTCAAGGAAACATTACCGAACGTCAAGCGCTTTCAGCCAAAATTGAAATATTAATGTCGGACTTTTATCTGAATTTTGCCCATTGAATCGTTCCTGAAAGCGGTGTTAATCATTCCCCGAACGAATATTCAAGATTCAAACAAAACTTGATGCATATTTACTGTTAATGTAACGGTTACACAATACATAAGTCAATTCAATTGCATCTCACTAACGATTAAGTAACCTCACAGAAGAGTTTCTGCTTAAACATGCACGGTACTGTCACGTCGGTTTGATTGTCAAGTTACGTAAAGACAGCGCAACCAGTTCTCGAAATATTAAAATTTTTAGTATTGTCCATACAATCACACACACACACACACACACACACACACACACACACACATATATATATATATATATATATATATATATATATATATATATATATATATAAAAAAAAGTAAATGGTCAGAGTTAAATTAGACCAGAAAATAGAAGTATTAAAACGCAATCTTCAGTTAACCTGAAGATTGCGTTGTGCATGAAACTCCGAATCGTGCTACCGACGAGGAAAATATGTATATTTATTAATATATTGCCCGTGCTTGATTTAAAAATCGTACGACAATCGCTATCACATGACTTAAAATATTTTTGCCCTTCTTTGTCTTTAAAGGAGTGCCCTTTGCCGTGCTGATGTTGCTACATGCCTTACTTCTCGCCTATTTCACACTGCGAATTTTTTCTAAGCTCTATACAAAACATTAAATCTGTCACGAAAAAAGAACTAAACAAAATGAACACAAAACAATCAGCTTTAAAAAAGGACTCGTAACTTGAAAAACCGAATGAAAAAAGAATATTAACAACAAATACTTTTTCACACCCAACCCGGTTCTGCGGAATCAGAATCAACGTTGAGTTTAACCAAGCGAATAAAGTGCCATGCAGATTTAAATTTTTCCCACTTATGACGAATGCAGCTATCGATTTTTTTGCATGCTAGCATCCTAGTTAACATTCGTGTCAGTCAGCTGTTGGCTCTCACGCTGGCCAATAGAATCTTCCTGCCTATTCGTGGCAGCCAGCTATAGGCTCTCACTCTGGCCAGCAGAAAATGACCGCAAACTACATGAAAACTGCCGTAGAAGCATGAAAAAATTGGTTATTTCCACTATCGATGAGAGTTGTGAAATGCAAAGTTGGCCTTGGCCTTCCCGCTTTGGAGCATGTGCATGTAAATTTCAGTGCAAATCCGTCGAAAATTGCGGCCGTGCATTCGTTACACACACACACACACACACACACACACACACACACACACACACACACACATCCTGCCTTTTATAGATAGAGATAGCCCTGTTATATTGCATCGAACACTACCAACACTCAATGTGTGGTATTATATATATATATATATATATATATATATATATATATATATATATATATATATATATATATATATATATATATATAGAGAGAGAGAGAGAGAGAGAGAGGAGAGAGAGAGAGGAAGAAAAGAAAGAGAGGAGAGAGAAGAGAAAAATATATATATATATATATATATATATATATATATATATATATATATATACATATATATAGGGTGCGATGTATAAATTGTTGTGTAAATTACTCAAAAATTTAAATAACACTGACATCTCATTTTAACAAATACATTTATCAAAATTACAAAAAAATATCTGGAAATACTAAAGAGTAAATTTATTCAATAAAATCGCCATTGGCTTCAACCTCACCCTCCAGACGACAAGGGAATCTCCCGCAACTCTTCTGAACAGTCTCCTTGTTTGAGTTGATGAATGCTGTCATAATCCTTGCCATCTTTGAGGTTACACGGATTTTTGTTAGTCTCTTCCTCAACTACGCCCCACATATAATAATCAAGGGGGTTGTAGTCTGGGGATTTAGATGGCCAGATGTAAGGGGTGATGTGATCGCAGCAAGTGCTTGCCAGCCATGACTGGGTTCTCCCGCTTGTGTTGCATGGTACAGAGTTCTGTTGCCAGACATAGTTCTTTCAGCAGTGACCCTCTTGACCCAGGGCAGCACTTACTCATCGACGTACTTGATGTAGGCCTTCGTGTCGATTCTGAGGCCTTGTTGGAAGATAAATGGAGACATAAAGTCGCCATCACTAGTGATCATTCCGAATACCTTCGTAATCACTATTAGACCCATCCAACTCTTTCCGAATTCTCTGCACTGTCCTCAGATTTACACACAAACACTCTGAAATGTTCGTGTTGGAGCTTTTGGCGTGAATGCCAAGCAGCACAGCATGCCGTTTCCAAATTTCTGACGGAGTGAATTGCGTGATGGTGCTCTTTTGTCACAGACGGTGCCTAACTGACCATACTGAGCAATTGACAAAATCAAAAACAAACAACGCGTATGAATATAAAATAACGACTATTTACCTATCGAACCCTGTATATATATATATTAATCCGACATTATTTATCATTTACTATAATTGTTAACATTAGTGAATACAAGTGTTTACATCCCTGTTTTGTTATTGTTTTAAACAGTGAAATTTATCTCAGCCGGCCTAGATCAAGAAGTCTTACTAAAAAGAAATATGTCACCTGAAAGGAATCGAACCTGTTTTCTCTCTTCCCATTGTAACAAATGCACACGTCATGTTCAAATGTATTTTAGCATAAACTCGAGCCTCAAGTACTTGATTTTGTTGAATGTTACAACTATTATGAGCAAAAAGAAACAAATTGAGTAAATTTATGTAATAGGCACAATAATTACCACTAATAGGTCACTTGCCATAAAGTGATACCTAGCGAACTAAAATGCCTTTTAGTGAGTTTTACACTATTTGTTACTTTTACTTTTTCGTAAGTATGACAAAATTATTGAAGTTATACACAGAAATATTTGCACTATCAATATACAGGATATTTCATATAATTTGTATACATTAGAATAGACTACATGTCACTCTTACAATGTGGCAATCTTTTTTTTACTAAATTTTACGAGATTTTCCCAGTTTCACTGTATTAACGAGTTTAACAAAACTTTCGAAAGCGTTTAGCTCCTTCTTGAACCATGGCTTCATATGTGCCTTCAGAAAAGAATTATGTTAGAGATGTCATCAGCTAACATCATCTGGAACTCGGCAAGGGCTCACCACTTCAATACCTATAATCATAATTCAAAGCATCACTTCACCTCCGCCATGCTGACGCCTCAACCTGTGTGTGTTGTTTTCTACAGTAGCTATCCACCTTTAGTTTCAGCTATCTGACAAATTGAGGATAGCATTCGTCAGTGAAAATAACGGTTGAAGAATCAGTCCTTACGTACCCTGTTGCCAATTTCCTTCTGTTGTCCTTATTGGTGTCGTTTAAAGAAAACCTAGTCATCGGTCTCGCATGTTTTACCACTTACTTTAGCATACGATTTATTGTTGTTTTCAACATTTCGTCGATGCCACAAAGATTTAAAAAATATTAGTCTTTTTAATTATGTCTCTCTTGATACGGGACACAGGTCAGCGAAACAGTCCTCAATTTGCCCTTATCAAACCTGCATCGGTATTGTTCAGGATCTTCATATAATTTCTTTTACCACCAAATTTTAAAGAAGTCCGATGAAGATCCTGGACAATACCTATCATTTTTGTTGTTTCCAACGTTAATTTACCTTTTGCAAGCTTTGATGTTATTACATGCATCGCTTTATCTGTGAAATCAACTTTAGCACCTATTTCAAAGTTTCAACTCCGTAACATTAATATTAATTTTATATTTCAAAATTCAGGCCATTTCATAAAAATAGCTCCTTACATTTGCATCAGCGCAGAACGAACAGGGCTTCATTCTAATCGTGTAAACATATGTTACTATCATTCAATAAATTAAACTTTGATTCCAATAAGTATTTATTTTAGATATCGGCAAAGTAAGCAATGTGTAATAATGTGAGATACTGTGTATACAATTTGTTAATGTAGTGAATTCGATCATTACTTGGATTTTCACTACTGTAGACATGCTAGACGAAGCTGTGCAAACTGTGCAACTGATAAAAGGAATTATCTCCCTTGGTGATATTATGATGAGGCCTTATACCTCTTCTTTTGTTTATTTGTGAGAAAAACACTAGAGTAAGGCTCCTTTATATTCTCATCTTTATTTTCTTTCTCTTCACCTCTCATACTTATCGTCATTTTATATTTTGTTTCTTGCAAATTCTTTGTAGACAAACTTAATTAAAATTTGCCGAAAACTGAAAACAATGGTTATTTCATCTGCGGTGAAATGCTGGTGAAGCCTTTAGGTATCTTGATATTTAACTTCTTCCTGTACATGTGAGAGGTGGATAGGAAATGGCGCTCAGGGATTTCCTTACTTTTGTAACTTCGGCTTTCCTAATTCTTGAACAACTAAACGATTAAAAGCATCTGTTCGCACGGTTTTCTGTAAGTGCACGAGTCCTGTGAGTTAGTGGTCTGAGATTAGTTGTTATTACCCAGCAAAATATTTTGATAAAAGGAAAATGTCTCATTTCATATGGCATCAAAACCGTTTGGCTGATTTGTTTTAGTAATAAAACGTGTAGTACAATCTGATTTTGAATTTTAAAAATAGAATATTTTCCCGTTAGCTTTCAGTCAAGCAGCAGACAGAAATAATCAACCAAAATGAAGCAGTAATCGATTTTATGAAAAATACATAAAATGTGTATTTTAGAAATACGCGGTACTTTTTACTTGAGAAGGTTTTCAGACCATGTGCCGCAAGTCACATGGTCTGAACATTGCGTTCAAGCATAAAACAGACAATCGTTTCTTGGTGTTGATCTCAGTTTTGACTTATATATATATATATATGTGTGTGTGTGTGTGTGTAAGTAACGAGAAAGAAAGAGATTCTAGAAGTGCGAAGTGGTGTAACATTTAACTATAAATCAAGTTCAAATTCTGACAAAGGCTCCTTGGTTTAACTAATCCCCTTGGGAAAAGCACTAATACGATTTCTTTTGCGCTACACCATTATCAGGTGAAATATATAGTCGAAAAAAAAATCGCTGCTAATATGCTACGTTGGTTTACAGTGAGCGAAGAAACCACCTTCTTTTAACTACCTGGATAGGGATATAAAAATTTGTTACTCTGTGAATGGAGATCATGTCGATATGTGTGTATGTGTGTGTGTGTGTGTGTGTGTTTTGTGCGTGCGTGCGTGTGTGTGTGTATGTGTGTGTGTGTGTGTGATTGTACGATGAAATTAATTTAGTGCAACAGCTTTTTTTAATCATTTCACACTAAGCAAAGCGTTAATGCCCCTAAGATGCAAGGTGTTACTGGGAGTGAAAGAGAATGTGAAGACTAGAAGGAACCAAGAAACAAACTCCTGTTCAATAGATGTGGAATGAGTGTGAACCGGACGTTAAAATACTAATGTGTTTTTGTAATTAATTGTTTTCATATTAGCACCAAGAATTTGTTTACATTTTTTAGAACCAGAGAAGGAATTCCAAAATTGCCTCTTTTGCTTCTGATAATCCAAATCCTTGACTGTAACACCCCATCTCGTTATTATGTTGGATTAATATGCTCATGTTCTTGTTGATCTAGTTGTAATAAGAATAGAGAAACATAAACATATTATTCTGTAAGTACATCTCGTCTTTTCCTCTGACCGCTGAAAGCTCATTACTTAATGATTTTCAATTCATTTTTATAATAAATGAATAGTAATATATTTGCACTATAAACGTCATCGCATTATCTTTTCTAGTCATGCCCACCTTAATTCCTAGCCACTGAAAATCTCCCTCCTTGTATTTCCTTGCATTTCTATAATAAAACCATTAGTGATACACTTACATGTATCAATATTACATTAGATACAATAATAAAAATTTATAAAATAAAAATATTTCGTTAATACTACAAAAGACTGAATGCTGAAAAACCAAGGAACGAACTGAGATATTTTCTGAAAGTTCATGAGATTTTTTTAACGCATAAAAATAAATTTATTTTTCAAGAGGCAAACCGTTCTTTAAATAACTAAAAAGCATACTTTTTAAGGTCCCTGAAAAAAAAATTTAATGAACAAAACAGGATAAATATTTTTCACCAAGTTTTTATGACAAATTTGATCTGGTCACGAGAAAGTTAAATATCAGAAGTAAAATAGACATGCGGTACACGGTCCTCTTTTGGAACACATTGGCTTATTTTGCGCCATGACTAATCCGTAATTTTTTATATCGCCAAAATTTTCAGTTAATGATGAGAGTAAATGAATGCTGAGATGCAATATTACGAGTTATTTAAAAAGTGTCTTTTAAATCAAACCATGGAGAAAGTAATTTACTCTTAAACTCTTTCACTTTCTAAAGGTCACAAGGGATTTTACGTGGTCACCTTCAAAATTAAACTTAAGCAATAAATATCAAAAGCAGGCTTTTTATCGATAAGATTAGCATGACCTGGAGCAAGGCCCAAAATATGGTGAACGCAGTATTGATCAAACAATCTGCGAGACGATCTAAATGACAAAGTGCTTATGAACTTGTTCTGGACTGTTATCTTTACTCTTGCTGTTTTTAACCTAAAGTTTTGGCCGATATATCCTTCGAATTTTTGAAGTTATATATACTATATCCATCCTTTAACAATAGTTCATTGATTTCAAATTTTAGCATTCAGTTCATATGTTGTGCATTAAAAACATTTCTGTGGTCAGAAATTAAAGTAACCATTATTGACAGAATAGTGTGAGTTTATGAATGTATTACTAATAATTCTTATATTGAAAATGATTTTCGTATACAAATGTACTGAAAAAGAGAGAGTTTGTCAGTTGTCAGGAATTAATTAAAGAACTAATGACAGAATAGGACTATGACGCATAATGCAAATGAATTACTAATGATTTTATTATAAAGATGGAAGTAATTACAAGAAAGCAATTTTAAGTTGTTAGTAATTAAAAGTGAGCATTACTAAGAAATTAAAGCAATTATGCTCATAGTACAAATATATTACTATTGATCTTTCTATAGAAATGCATTGAAAATCAGGAAGAAATCTACTTTCAGCTTTCAGTAACAAAGGCGAGAAGTACTTACAGAATAAGAGATTTTTTGCGGGATAACATTATCATAATAATACATGTCTTCTTCCGAAATTCAAATCATTCCTTTCTTATTTTATGGGAACAGTTTCAAATTTGATAATTTTTCTTTTCCTCAATACAATCTTCTTACTACTATTCATATATCTACTTCTCTGCTTCTTTATATCCGATTCTAACATGACTACTTCGCATGTCATAAGCAGAAGAAAAAAAATCACGATTACAACGGTAAAGTACTTCTCATTATTCACAAGAAAAATACCGAAGAGGAAAAAAAAAAAACGAGGGAAGACAATGTTAGTGCGAATACTACTTGCAGCAATCGACAAATTCAGTAAACGTCAGGCAAATTATACGTTTTGGCGGGAAATAATGTCGTGGGTGTGTCGTGAGCACTTTGAAAGGCCGCAAGGTGTCCAGGGCACAGCGACCGGGTGAGTCGCAAGTTACAGAGGAATTTTCATCAGGAAGCAACGCCTTCTTCTGTCGATTAGACTTTATATAAAAAAATTATGTTGCCTGAAGAGTTTCCTGTAGTTGTGTGTGCTTGTTTGCTTTTCATAAACTTAAAAGCAAGTTGTAATTAGAGCGATGACTTTGTGTAAGCATTTTGAATAAAGTTACTTTTGCTAAGTGTTTTCTTTGTGCCATCTAGTCCGTAAGTTGCTCCCATCTATGACTGTATTTGTCTGTCCATTCCAAAGAAAGACATAACCTCTACTTAATATAATCAGCTATATAAAATCTACATATATATCTAAATTCAGCTAATATTTATATCAGGCTACGGATTTATTAATTACAATCTTTTCTCTTCGTGCACACACACACACACACACACACACACACACACATATGTATATATATATGCTAACTTTTAAATAGAAACACGTACCTAAGGTTTAAATTGATTTTTTTAAAATGAAAAATCGTTCCTTAAGCTTTTAGTTTAGTTTTAATTTCAAGTTAATAGATTAAATTTAATATTTCCAATAAGCAAAATATTCTATTGTACATAAAACTAATTTAAATTTACTGAAATGATTTTTAATCGTTAAAAATCGCTGATTTTAGTACAATTTTAGTCATCTGTCAGCACAATGTAATTCTATTTATTAAGAATTCCTTCAAGAATAAAATATACTTTTCTGAAACTTTATTTGAGGAATATTAGCTGATTTAAAGTTTAATTAATTTGATTTGAGACAAATATTACTTACTCTTAGTTTAAAATATCGCAGAAATGCATTTTTAACACGAAGGTAGGTGTTTATTTAATGTGTTGACAAGTTGACAGCTTGATTGACAGACAAATGTTTATCTAATTTTTTTCTACGGGAGACATTTCTGTAAAAATTTACTTGAGGAATATAACCATTTTATATAATTTTTTAACTACCCAGTAATCTTTTAAAATTTAGAAAATATTCTCCGTAATCTAATGTTTTATTGAATTTTAGTACTTTGGCTTTAAATTTAATATAGTCATCGCTCTTATTTTCTGATAATGTTGTGTACAGACGGCCGTATTTACAAAAATAGGAACATTTCTACACACACAAAAAGATTCAAAATTTTGTTTATAATATTGGGGGTCGTTGAATTATAGTAAGCTTTTCTATTTATGATTAGTAAATATAGTTTTTAGATAAGAACAATATCACCTAACAAGTACAAATTAATATAAAAATATAAAAGATTTAAAACTTTATAAATTATTCTAATTAAAATTTTAAAAATGAAAACAATTCAGGTAAAAATTCATTATTCATCAAAAAATGGTTCAATAGTGTCTGATATATCTTATTCATAAAAGCAATTAACAGCTCTTCTAATTAAATAATGTCTTAGTTTTATAGCATTTTTATTTTACAATTCAGAACAGATTTTTGGTAACTGGGGGTCCTGTTCTACAAAAAATAACTGATGATTTAAATTTTCAAAGGAGGTCTGCCTATAACTAATATAAACATTAATCGGTAGAAAAATTAATTTCTCGAAATTTTATAAAATTAATTAAGTGGGTGGTAACAGATGTAAAAAAAATGTTTTACTAAGATTTTATAAAAAAGAAACATTTCTAAATTTAATTTTAGATGACTGAATAAGTTCTGAAAGTTTCATTAAAATCGGATAATTATTTGATTTTTGCAAGAATTCCCAAATCAATGTGATTTTCAACGCAAAAAAAAAGATTCTAAAATTTCCTATATTAATCTTCTCGTCTTGCTCCTTAGTGACTGAACATTATTCAGACACACACATACACATACGCATACGTGTATTACTCGCACACCTCTTAACTTTTAATGACTTCTTTCTTTCGTATACTAGTGTATTCTCTCTCTCCCTCTCTCTACTCAGTCATAAAAACAAAAATATAAAATATCACATTATTGAAATTCATTCTATTTCCTTACACCCGGCATTTATACATGTGCAAAATATTGTTGTCAATGCTTTTAGTCTATTTGAGATTTATTCAACTTATATCCATTCAAGTCAACCATTTATAATCATAACATTGAAACTAAATCTGCATATAGAACAAATGACGAATTTAAGAGTTTAGTGTGATTGTTCAGTGTACTTACTAGTTTTGCTGTCATCGTATGTATTAGTATATTTGCGTTATTTTTCACTCAGTAATTTACTCCAAAAAAAAAAAGTTTGGATGTGCGCATGGTGTAATGCATAACTGCTCGGATTGGAATTGGAAATAGGAGAGACAAGTTCCAAATCCGGTCAGTTTCGTTATGTTCACTTACGCCCGAATAACCTAAGGCAATTTATGAAGCCACCTCTTCTCTTCCAAGCTATGTAGGACTTGTATCAGCAAATCATTATTATATCCAAAAAAATCTTACGAAAATTCCATAATCCATTATTATATCCAAAAAATCTTACAATCTAAAAATATTTTCTGGTTTTACATAACCTACAAAAGATTGATAAGCCGTAAAAACAAACAGTAATCAGTCTAAAAATTTACTATTGTCGCCTCGACTCGACGTCTACTAGTAGGGAGACTTCTTTTTTTTTCTTTTTCTTTATTTAAAAGAAACAGTTTTCCGGACACATCGGATAGAAACAAATATTTCTCTATGTAGAAAAAAGAAAAGGCATTAGTTTCGAACTTTATTATTGAAAATTCTATTAAAGTGTTTAATTCGTAAACTGCAAAGTCTTATGTAAACCATTACAACTAAAGAATTGTTTTTTCTCAATCTGTAATGTTGCAAGAAAGTAGACAGCTCTCCTCAGTTGAAAAAAATACTGCAGCACAATCTTCCTTTCCTAGTTTCTCTCAATTTGGTCTTTGTGATTGAAGTAGTTGCTTAATTCTTACCGATGTGGGTAGTGAGTGTGAAGTGTTGGCAAAATCAGTATTTTGAATACTGATTTTTTAAAGCAAGTTGATCTTCTTCACTTGAAAACATATTTTACTTTTATTTTTCAATATTGTTTCGTGACTTTTTTTATTACCCTTTCTATTCCCTGTTCTGCCATACAACGAAAGTGAGGTAAGTTACGTGTTTTCCTCTGTCCCTCTTGTTTTCAGTATTATCTTTTGAGTGTTTTATTCTCCAATCCCTCTTTCTTCATGCGTTCCAGAAATTTCAACTGTTTCTTTCAAATTATTAGTGTCCTTTTTGTTTCCATTTCCCTTAAAACTTCTTCCTTGTTCACATGCCCTCGCTATTGTATTCTCAGCATCCTTCTGTAGAACCACACCTCTGCTACTTCAAGTTTTCTCTGTGAGGAAATTGTCCAACATTCATAGGAGGATTGATATTAGATCTCAATTCAGTAATCTTTTCTTTGTTTTTAACGAAATTTTCATGTTTCTTAATACTTTGATTAACTTTTGCAAGGCATCTTTCGCAATTCCAATGCGCCTTCGGATTTCTGTGTTTCATTTTCTGTCACACTTTAAAACATTTTCCAAATATTTAAACTTCTGTGCATGTTTAATTTTGACGTCTCTAATTTGTGGTTCACATAAAGCTTGAAAAATACGAGAAAGCCGTAGTCCGTGAAGGCAATTTACAATCAGGTCGAGCTGAACAATAGTGAATGGGGAAAGAAGCCTATTAAACATTATGGAATTAAATGAAAATAAGAGATAATAATTTATACTGCCCGTTTATGTTTACGCATATACTGACGATAGCATCATATCATTCGTCATATTAAGTGGTTTGAATTTCTTAGATGATGCATTGTTAGTAATTATTAACTAGCAAAGTACACTGAAAAGATAACGGGATTTTGATCGTATGGATAAGTTGTACAGATATGTATATATAGAGAGACTACGAACAACAGAAAGAAAAAATCGAAATAAATTTACTTTCTGATGTTCTATCAGTATTCATTTTTTATGTACATACTAAACTTAATACATATCAGTATAGGTTTTTTAATGAGCTTCCAGCGCTGTCAGTGATCAGTGTTCAAGGCCAGGATTCTAAAACTGATTTTCAAAGCAGGCTGAGCCTTTCAAATTTAATATTGTTGTAACACAACACACGATCTATTTCTTCATATTTAGCCTTATGTTATACCAACTTAAGCTTTGCCTTTAACAATATTATAAGAAACGAATAGGCTGTTTTGCCAGTTCTGGTAAAATAGAAACCAAGGCTATTTTGTCGGTAAATATAAATAGTATTTTAGAACTAAGAATATATTATATTTGAGATCGTCAGCGCAGTGGTTGTGTGAGCTGTGTAGGCAAGACTTGAACAACATAGATTCCTATTGTCTTCAGTGGATGTACCTGAAGTCTATTGGCAAGAGAACCATACCCAAGAGCAAATTTTGGATTTGCAAAGACTGTTATGTCTGGAGTGCTTAAAATATTCAGAGATTTCTATATTTCTTTTAATAATTGATGATGAATAAATGATTTTAACTTATGTTTTAACAATTGATGGTAGAAAAGATTTAAAATTGTCTTAACAAATTAGGTGAAAATAAATAAACTTCTGTATTAAATCTGTGTATTGTTATTTTTAACACTACTTGCCTTTAAAACTACTTACAGGCAAAATAGCCTAGGTGTCTATTTTACCGAGAACGGTAAAATAAGTTTAAAAGTATGTTTGTCAATTTTACCGGGACCGGCAAAATAACCTCTCCCTATAAAAAAAAATAACGTCTATCGCAAGTCCAGCGAAATTATGTTTAACAAAAAAATGTGGTTACGAAATACACTATTATGAGCTTGTTGTAGCGTTTCAGTGGTCAATTGGTAAATTCTACGGACATGCATAGCGCGATCATATCTTGATTAATTATTTTAAGTATATTGAATGTTAATGCCCAGGTAGACAGATCGTGCTTACTTAGAAAATTGATGTAACACGTTCTTCTTGCTAACACGCTGTACAAAACTAAGCATAGCAAATATCGATAATGAACGTGAATTTTTTCCGAACTTATGTGAAAACTACGTTGCTTATAAGAAGCCTTAATTTCGAACTGTCTATTAGCAGTTAGAAATTGGGATTATACTCAATTCAGAAATTTCCTGGTTTTTGAAAAACCTATGTCCGTAGTTAGCACATGGCTATCATCGTGTAAAATTGTTAAAACCTTTGAGTATTGCATAACATGATTCTTTCAGCCTAGTTTTATCATCATAAATGCCCCCAAATATACACAATACAGCGAAAACTTATAAACAGTGTCAAAATAAAAGTTTAACAAAACTTAATGCACATATTTCGAATTATTAATATTTCTTCATCTTAATTTATTACGGTAAAAAAAACAAGTGCGTGGTCATAGGAAGGTTATGTTGTACCAATATTTCCATTGAGGTGGGTCTATTTGATTTGGAAATCATTATTTGAAATTCCAGTTTTGACCTGGGATCGAATATGGATACCATTAGTAAATATGTAATTATCTAATGCACCAAATTTGAGCAGCGATTGAATTGGTAGTGTAATACAAACAGTAGCTTCATCTTTGTCATTATTGTTGATTAGGTATAGATAATGATAAGCGATAATGTTAAAATATCGCATATAGAATAGACTTCCCTGACTTTGATTCCCAGTGCTGGTATTAAAAAGATTCAGTTCATACATTTGTGAATGCGTCTGTCATAAAATAAATTTTAACAAGTTAATTTCACATACTATTGCTATTGTTTGATCTCGACAGGTTACTCCAAATTGGTAGCCCTGTTTCAGATTAAGCTTAGCTTGGTTTGAATTTCTGGGACGAGGGGTTATTATTATTTACATTATTTACGCTTGTCCTCATTTTTCGAATTATCACAACAATTCGACCACGGGACAGTAGATTAGTGAACTAAAGAGTGGTTCGTGAATTTGGTGACATAGTAATTGTGAGTTCAATACCTGGACCAGATATTGCAGACGTAGATTCAGTGGAAACAGGGCGAGCAATAACTGAGAAGTGCTAATTAGAGCAAGACGAAATATCCTTAGATATGGACTGCAGAACGAGAATGATCAACGCCCGATATAAAATTAAGGGTTCAGTCCAAAATTCCATGAAGGTTATCCGGATCGGCAAGAACTTAAGGAATGTCAGAAGACACAAAGACCTTGCAATGAGGACAACAATTCAAATGTAAATAAGCTAACCTCGATAAATATTCACTTTTTGACCCCTGCCACTGCGCAGTGATTCGCTAATGATTCTCGTAGACTATTACTCATGAGACAGATTATTATTGCCTGTTTCACCGGAATTCAAGATCAGTAAATTTCAACTTTTGTTGAATATTTACTAAATATATCATCGTCTCGCACAAGGTAAAAGAAAGTCAGTATAAATAAAAAAATAAAATGAATTAGGATCATCCTCCAAGTAGGGTGGGGAGCCTGCTTACCTTGCAAGTCTTTATTCGAAATCCTGGTTTCTTACCTTGGCAAGAACATCGACTATTGGCTCTGGTAGGAAATAAAGGATGTCCAAAAAAAGTTGACGTCATTTAAAATGCGAATATCTGAGTAACTACATATCCCAGGCAAAGGAAATTAAATAGGCTTCATGTTGAACAACAAAATATTTATTTATCAAAATTCAAACAAGATATTCAGAGGGCTGTAGATTTTTTAACCGGTTTCACAAAGCTTCACAAATGTTTAATATGCGCACCACCTGAGACCCGACTCACGTCAAGTCGGTAGTCCAGCTCATGTCAAAAACGTTTCAATATGTCTTCCGTAACATTCTCCAGCGCCTCAGTGTTTCTCTGCTGATGTCCCTCTAGGCATGTAGAAAGAGTGAGAATATAGACCTGCCCTTTCACATAGCCCCATAGAAAAAAATCACAAGCTGTCAAGTAGGGTGAACGTGGTAGCCATTTCAATAGCACATTGTCATTATTATTGGCACGTCTGGTCCATCTTCCTGGTAAATTCTCATTAAGATAAGTCCAACTTAGATTTAAACATTTTGTTAAAATTTGAGATCCTTTGTGCGGGAATTGGTTGTTTTTAGACTACAAAACAATGTCAATTTTAGGGGGACACCCTGTGTATATCTACGAAAGTCGTTCAAAAGTTTCTAAACCTCACCCAGAAGAAGTTGAGGAAACAAGATAGTTTATCACTATTTTTTTAATATAGTCCCCCTTGACATCAATACACTTGGTCCAACGATGCTTAAGCATTGTAATCCCATCACAGAAGTGGCGTCCTGGTCCTCCAAATACTCCCCCACTGCACATATGATACCATCATTGTTTCCAAAATAGCGACCACGCAGGTGGGATTTGAGTTTAGGAAACAGGAAGAAGTGAGATGGTGCTAAGTCTGGTGAGTTAGCGGGTTTGGGTAGCTATTCAAAGCCACAGTTGGTTGATTCAGCTACTAAACCCTGAGCAGTGTGAAAGAGCACGTTATCCTGGAGCAAGAGCATACTTGCCCTCAGCTTCCCTCTGCATTCCGACTTCATTGCTTCCTTCAGTTGTTTTAATTCAGATGCAGAGTACTGTCCAATAATAGTTTTTAACTTTTCCAGATATTCTATCATGATTACACTTTCAAAATCTAAAAATCAGAAGCCTGCTTGAACTTCTTCGGGGTGGAGAACCAATGTTTCTACTGTTTGCTTTGAATATTTGTTTCGAGTTCGAAGTGAAGCCAGGTTTCATTTTGAGTTAGTCAGCTTCGGTGGAAATTCTCAGGGTCAGCCTGGAAGCGAGTCAGAAGTGTCCTGGAAATGTCAACCTATTTCAGCTTCTGCTCTGGTGTCAGCATTCTTTGAACCCAACTTGCAGATCTCAGTTAAAACAGTATGAACCGAACCAGAACCAATACCTATGCACTTAGTTATCTTCTTGACAGTAAGACGTCTGTCATCCAAAACCATACAGTGAATGGCATCAACTTGTTTATTAGTAGCTGAGGTTTTTAGATGATCTGTGTTGTCCCTGTGTCACTTGAATTCAGCACCCCACTTCTTCACAGTTGCATAGAAAAAGTGTCCTCAGCAAGTGTCTGTATCATATTCTCATAGATTTCCTTGGGTGTCATACCTTTCTTTTGCAAATACTTTATGAATGCTCGGGCCTCTGTGTCATCCATTTTTAGATTTGTCGCACACCTCTCACCTTCATATGGGCCTCATCTGCACAGAAATATGTATTAGTTTTTCTAGTTCTATAAGAAGTAGTAGCCTGTTGCCACAACAAAAGGATTCAGTTATTACTCTTCTTTCTTGGTGAGGCTTAGAACTTTTTGAACAACCCTCGTATGTAACTGTATGAATGTTATCGATATTTATTAAACTTATCTGTGCACAGTCAAATAAGAGATAAATAAGAGTAGGAAGATTGTGTTATTCCAGTATTTCAGATGAGGAGATATTGTCTATCTTGAAAATCACTATTGTAAAAAAGTGTAGATTTTAGTTTATTTTAGTATTAATAATTGCTGAATATGTACATTCGACACTACTCTTCATGTTTAAGGTGAGAAAAATGCACTGCATGTTTGTCAATGGATAGCTGAAGGTTATGACCATTATTCAATAATTGAAAGAACGTGAAGAAAATGATTCGGATATATTTTTAAAAGATTTTGAGCCCAAGGAATACTTTAGAAGATTTTCAAACTTGAAAACTAATAAAATGGAAAAAATTCTAAAAATAAAAATGCTGCAAAAACAACACGTGAATGTTTATAAAATTAATAGAAGAATCAGTCAGCTGTAGTAAGAATGAGTATCTAAACTTTTCGTTGAGAGAAAAAAAGAATGTTACATACTTCGAGATGCAAATATGGTGCAATAAACGAATACAGGGCTGGGATATAAATTCTTCTACATGTCACACATTCTATATTCTATAAGATATTTTGATGGCTGAATAGTAATGCTATAAATTTACAGTAAAAATGTTTTTACAAATGCTGGAAATTTTTGCATATATATATATATATATATATATATATATATATATAACATAAAAATATAGTTTTAACGCATGTTATATTTATGGATAAAAGTGCTCAATATCTGGGAGAGAGCATATGTGAATATAAAAGAGAACACTGAGGTCAGAACTGAGTGGCGGCAATCTGTTTCATACTTGAACGTAATCTTCAGGCCTATCGCCGCTCGGTGTTGACTTTAGTGTCCATTATATATATATATATATATATATATATATATATATATATATATATATATACACAACACACACAGACACACACACACATATATATATATATATATATATATATATATATATATATATATATATATATATATATATACATACAAAAGCATCGCTCCGATGCATTGTTTCTTAATGTGAGTCCAGAGTGTCAGAGGCAAATGTGGTATTGCAGTAGATTTTGAACATTCCCAACAAAAGGGCTACGGTAAAATCCGGCTGAAAACATCGGTTCTGGTTTGACCACCGTAGTTATGCAGGGTCGAGCCCGGTTAGTACTTAGATAGGGGACTGCTAGGGACCACTGGGTCTTTAAGCAACTTCGAACTATATGAAATATGTTTTGGCTTTAAATAACCGACAAAGGAATGATAAATTGTAAAATCAAATCAAATCATTCAGGCCAAAAGGCCATCATTCTGTTTGCATTCTTACAGATAGCAATGTGGCAAAATGGTGTCTAACACGAAAGTGAAGTGAAGCAAAGTTGAATCACTTAATTCCTCCATGCAGAAAAATTTCTCCGTGATGGTAATGCTTGCTGAATTTTTACGAAGACCAGATAGTGGATGCGAGCACAGTAAGGCAATGGGTAATTCGATTCACCAGTGGAGTCAATGATGCGTATGACATAGTTATCAATCCTCGAAATAAAAACGACTCAAAAATTCACCGACAATATTAGTGACTATTTGTTATTTTGTTGCATGTATCCGTTGCAGTTCATGTGGAAATAAATAGGAGTGATTACTAACAGAACGCCCTTTTTTTTTAAAGAACCGAATTGGAATTCGGACCTGGCTCTCTGAATTCTCATACCAAACCGCCATACACCACCCTCGTACACCTCTTCTCAGGATAGAAAATGGTGGAATCAAAATTTTAATGCACAATTTAAATTGATAAGAAATGAAGAAAATAACAATCTTTGGTATTTCGGCAAGACTTTTGCTTAAATAACCTATGTTGTTTCGAGCAACCAAATCTTTAAAAGACCCTAAAACGGAACCCGGACAGAAAGAGTAGAACAGCTGCTGATATTTCTTCAACTTGCCTTCGTAAGATACAAGGCCACATTAGTAGCACATCCAGGTAAAGGTAATTATAATAAAACATTTTTATTCATTATTTTCATTAGTATTTTATTGCTTTCTTATAGAAATTATATGATATAAAATCATATATTTTACTAACAAGAGATGAAGCACAAATAAGTAAGAACCGCCCACACTTAAATAGGACCAGAATCACTAAAACAAAAACTTTTGTACAAATCAGTAAAAAAAAAATGATCCAAAATTATTTAAGTTGTTTCTGGAATTTGATTGGACAGTAGAGTCACGTGCTATGCTTCCGACTACGCCCGTACACAAGAACACCAAATGAACTGATCTTCCGGGTGCTATCCCGCGTAAATAAAAAGCTTTCGTTTTGAGCCACTCACATGATCAAGATAATAATATATACACCGATTTCGGAGGCAATAAAAACAGACTCAGTAAAAACCCAGTCAACAGTTTGATGTGGATCCCCTGTCGATGACAGGCAGTTGGATCTGTAAACACTCGACCAGAATTCTCTCGTTACCATGACAACACCTCAATCAGCGGCGACTACACACCATTCAAAGGAATATTCACACAACTCAAAGAAATGTTCATAGTCGTGGAAAAAAGTGAGTCTGATTATCTATCTGCATGTCCATTTTCTTTTGATACCACCGTAATCAGATTTCACGTCTTTGCACGCACACACGCTCAACGTTTCTACTAATGTGCTTCACCCCCCTACACACACACACATTCAGTCAGCAGCCACGCATACACTCCGTTAAAAACGTGCTCCAGACATACGCACATATATACACACTTTATATTGGCCAAGGCATATGACTTTACAAACCATCCTTTAACAAATGGAAAATTTTGTCGAACATTTGAACTTTGAAACTTTGGTTTCTTACGGCCAGAACAAACACAATGTTTACCATGTAAAAACAAATGTTAATATGTACATAAATATGATCATTTTAATCTGCTTTTCTGTTTTGCCTCTTCTAAAAAGATCATTTCTTTATTTATAGTTATGTTGTATTTGTGGGCACGACACTCGTATTTTAATTTTCACTTTTAATCCGGGTAGACTGACCCTACAACTGTATTCAGATCCTTATTCTTTCGTTGACCATTTTCTGGCTTCTTACAATATTTTCAAGAAATAAGCAGTGAGCCTCTCTTTTCTGATAAATGACAGTTGATCCCTGATTAGTTGAATTCTAAGAGAACGTGAGCGCAAATTTGCTGGCGCAATTCAAATGTTTTCGCCCTACATTTTCTTTCTTCTTTTCTTTCTTTCTAATTATCATCTTATTATTATTTTATTCCTCTCATTCGTATCTTCGTTTTTCCTACATTTCGTTTCCCTCATCACTAGCTCCAACGACGCACAGTCTCATCTTTGCTGTTTACACTACACTACTAATCAATTTTTTTTGTTTGTTCAGCTTGTAGTTGTCTTATCTAGAAAGTTATTGATGCTTTCCAACAAGATATATCATGGTTGACGAACTAGGTGAAGATGAGAGAAGAGGAAAAAAGGGGGTTTGCATAAGTCAACTTCTTCTATTCTACATTATTCAGTCTTGTTTTCGTGAGTTTTTTTTTTCAGTCTAGTTTTCTTTCTTTCTTTGAATTGTCCTGTTTTTGTTTCTAAACGCTTTCTTTCAGTGAATACTACGGGGATCAGTAAGTTTATCTCGTAGACTATTTCGATGATGCAATAACTTCAATATTGACTGAATATCTTGTACTCGATAAGCTACACTGAGAAAATATCTTAGGTGCTTGTCATAATGCAGTAGTTAGCAAGCACGTCTCCTGAAGTAATTTTGTAATTTAAAAGGTCCGATTCTGAATGGGTCACGCAGTTATGTGACCTTTTGCCAAATTCAGTTAAGCTTAGTAAACATATATCAGATATTCTTCCTTTCTTTCTTTCAGTCTTCCTCCATTTTAGTTTTATTTCCCACACCTACCTTTCCTCTAAATTCAGAATGACATCAAAAATTACACGCCCTGTGACGTCAGAATACTGGCACCGCACAGTCACCTCCCGCTACTCCGATGGAGTGTTTTCCATTAAAAAATAAAAAGAAGTTAAAGAATTAAGACAGAGAAAGAAGAGAAAGGAGAAGCGGGAATCAGTTTTCGTCCGATCTCCAAGGCACGTGCTACTCTATAGACCTGTGATTAGCGCAGCTCATGGGGCGCCTGACGTAGCCCATCATAATCGACGCTGGGAGATCCAGTTACGCTCGTTTTAAACGCCATGTAACGCTCTCTTCTTTCCTTTTTTTTTTTTTTTTAATTTTTAATTTAATTTTATTTTCCTCTCATCTCTCTGCTTTCCTTTTCTTTTTCTTTTCTGGTTCTCTGTTTCCCGTTTGAGAAGAAAACCATCCTCACACGTGATCACCATTAAATCGAACGGGTTGAGAAACAATAAATAACATTAAAAAAAACAAACAAAAAAAACTCGAAGTGCAAGCGAAATGAAGGAGTTAATGCCATCACTAATTTAGTTTATCTTTGCTTTGTACACAGACAAAAAATAAATTAAAACACCAAACAAAGGAAGTTCAAATAAAAAAGATATGGTAGATCTTCTTTTACAGGATGATTAAAAGAAATAGGAATTATCCCCCGCCCCACCATGCATTTCCATTAGTCAACAAAAACAAAATTGGGGATATGGTGTCAAATATTATAGAAAGTAAATCGGAAGTAATTTCAAAATATCAGGAACAATAATACTAAATTAATACAAAAGCTTCCTGTATTTTTGCCAATTTCTTTATTAATATGAATTAATACCATTATTGTTCATTAAAGTATTTTCCCTGTGACTATATCTTTGTTCAATGAAATTCTGGTTTCTTTCATAAAAGGACATTTCTAATTCTGATTCGATATCTTGAACCTGTGAAACCGCCAAATAGACAAGGTATAGCGCATGGAACAAAACAAGTGAGAGTGTAAAGGTGACGAACACATCTGTAAAAATAAATTGCACAGGCAAGACGTTTTTGTACTCACTGTATGATCGATTTTCAGTGACATTTACATCACGAAAACGGGCAAAAATCACATGTCACCATTCTAGTCTAGACAAAATTCTTATCGCAAACCACTCTCATTCCTTTCGTATTCTATTGGTGAGATATAAGTTCCATTCGAGCAGCATCTTTCAACGAGCAGCTGCTTTGTGCAACCGACTCCCAAAAATGCTTTCCTGATCTTAACCTGTTCAAGTCTAGGGTTAGCAGTTATCTTCCCCACTTAACCCTATAGACTGTTCTTCTAACTCTGTAAGCTTCTATCTCGAGTGGCGCTTGGGCCTTCTACAGGGGGAAATCATTGTACAAAATGCTTAATTTTCTTTCAGAAGTTCGTACAGTTCATCAGTTTTCAAATTCTGGGATCTCCTAGAGAGTTCATTGTCCTTGCCCAAAATCTACCAATTTTTGCAAGCTATAACCCACACATGCTTGCATTTTTACATAAGTTACAATAACCCATTGCCAAACTTTCGCTGGCCTGTTTCCCAGATTAAACATAAAGAATTTCGAATAATCATTTTATATTCAGTTATGATTTTCACCAAAATAAAGTAAAACAACAGTCCTTCTATTAGGTTGTCATAAATAACTTCCGTTTCTGGGAACCAATTGAAATTACGACTGTATCATCGTCACTAACCACATCTTGAATATCTCATAACGGGTGATGAAAAATGGGTTACGTACGACACTGTTGAACGTAAAAGGCAGTGAATCGGCAAGGATAAATCACTCCAAAAGTTGAGCACACACAAAAAACGTAATGTTGTGCATCCTGTGGGTATTATCCATTTAGAGTTCATAAAATGCAATAAAACACTAAATGCACATTTTTATGTCCAGCTGCAACGTGTCCATAAAAGTTTAGTCGAGAAACGCTCTGAGCTCGACAATATGAAAATGTTGTTCTCTATGACAATGTAAAGTAAGGTGGAGTAATGGATAGCGGCTTGTGGATAGTGGCTCGGATTGAGGAATTGGAGATCTGCGTCCAAACTCCAGTTGGATCCATTACATTCACTTACGTGCTAATGCCCTTGAGAAAGGATGAATCATCTTCTTCCCCCTCCCCGACCTATTTATTTGTAAATAGCAGGTCAAACTGGGTTCTATAGCCTTGGGTGGAGAATGAGAAGGACACAGTCGGCTCCGTCAGACTAATCTACTTAAGGAGTCCTTCTCCTTCCTTCTAACAAATAAAAAAAATAAACGTCTAATACAGTGAGAATAACACAGAATTTTGAATCTCGGTTGGTCTATTTTCTTTCCACCCGCCACATACTTTGTTACATTTTATGATCGCTGAAAAACGTTTTGATGGGGTAAAATTTCTCTGATGAAAATCAGATTCAAGAGTTCGCCGAAAACTTTTTCACATAACAACCTGTAGAATTTTACTTAGATTGCATTTTAGAGCTTCTTGATAAATGCTAACAAGTCATTGCAAATAATAGTGAATATATAATGGAATACAATGTATTTTTAAGAATAAAGTTGATAATTATTTGTGAATACAAACTATTCTTAAAGAGTATGCATTATTGAAGCAAGAAAGAGATGAGTAAACATTAAAGATACTTTTAAGTTTTCGCTAACATTGTGCAAAATATGTTGCTGGAAACATTTACGTCAACTTAATATTCCTTTTAATTAGAAATCTGTAATCGCTCGACAATAACAAACCAGTAATACGAAACGTACTCGCAATCATGAGCTGAGGGCCCTCAGGGTTACAGCCAAGATCTTAGTAGAAACTTTTATGTGAATTTACACATTTGTTTTTCTTCATAATTTTTCAGAGAAATAAATATATTCAAGAAAGTCTAAACTCTTTTTACAGTAAAATATTTAAGATATAAACAGTATAAACAAACGCAACTGGCGTTTTCTTTTTAAATTAAATTGTTTCTCTTAGACCTGGACTATGATGTTTAGGTGTATGTTGCAATGTGTGTATTTAATAAGACTAGATTATCATACGTGGCGTACAAATTGGAAGCCATAAAATCCAGTTGGTTTAAAACCGATTCAATTCTTGTCACATATGAGAATTAAATTCATTTTATTGATTTATTGTGGCCGTTTCAAGCTCAATATTTACTAAAATTATAATTGGTTTCTTTACTATACCTGTTTTCATCGCATTTACGATCCCGTGGGAAATAAAGCTGAGTTTATTAAATATCAGTGCGCATGCTGTAGCGCCGTGTTTTCTGAATTAATGTGACAAACAATTCATATAAATTCGAGTTTGGTCCTTATCGGATACCTAATACTTGTGGCTGTTTTTCTTTTTAAAGACGAAGCTTGGTTACATAATTACTAGTGTTAATCTGTACATCAATAGTTACTTCAATAATAATAATAATAATGAAACAACAAACGCTGGGTGAAAAACAGGCTTGTGAATGCTGATTTTCAAGGTAGTCTCTACTCACTTAGAAGATTAGCACAACACAATTTTCCTATATCAAAACTCTTCTATTGCCATTTGATGCTGTTAAACTTCATAACTATTAATAATAAACATCATGTCCTATAACACCACATACAACTATAGTACAATCATTGCTTTTTTTCTTGATACCTAAAGTTGCTGATTGTAGCCAGCAATGCATGCAATAATTACCAGATATTAAGATCTTATCAGAAAATACTGAAATAATAATAATAATGTTATAAGTGACTTCCTATCAAGGGGAAAAATGGATGCAGCATCTTCTGTGGTGTCACTGCTGCCTGGACAGTAAAATAATTATGAAAGAGTGGTTTACCCAAGTTCTCACTCGAGGGCATTAGTACTAACTGGACACAAGTTGTCTCAGCTAAAATATCTGTTTATAGATTTCACTTTCTGTGTTGATAACCATTGCATCATCTCGCACTTCGATCTAATAATAATAATAATAATAATAGAAAGATAAATTTTTAAAACAGATGGAAACATTTCTTTTAATCATTTAATCAAACCGATGAAAGCCACGAGCATGCAAGAGTCTACTAAGGGTGAAAGTATCAGAAATTTAAAATTTTGAAGATCGTAGTTAGTAAGAAAGTAGGAAGTCGAAGAGGAGTTTCTCAAGCGGGAGAAGAAACTATTAGAATAGAACTTACGGATACAGTTAGAAATTTCAACAGTGAAATTATGAAACCTAGCTACCAATCCAGCATTGTGCTTAAATTCGAATCAAAGTACCAAAATGGAAAGCTCATCAGAACAATTACCATTAAGATATTTATAGAAAATCTAAGTTGTAACGATAAGGAAGTGATTGAAACCAAAATGGCAGGTCGATACCGATAACATTACAGATTCTTATTTAGATGTTGTAAAGAATCTCTAGATATATAACAGAAAGACCAGACCAGATGCAACAACAATATTCGATGCACGGACTAATGGTAGATTTGCAAATGTTCAAGATTCTGGTGAGAAAAATTGTTTAGTACGACATATTGAACCAACTTACCTAATGTCAGACTTAGCAATTGATTTTATATAAATATTTCCACTTCATGTCAGTGGAAAAGCTAAGACCAAGAAGTCGTAGTGAGTTGCTCTCCTGGAGGTTAGCATCGACCATGTTGATGGAAGGCCAAAAATGTTTTTAAGATGATTACTAGAAAGCAGTTTCATTTTGAAGGCACTAAAATAAACTATTCGAAACAGTCATAGACGTGGTTACGAAGAGGACACCTAAAAAACTTAAGTGTATCCCCAGTTTTCAAGAACGCGTGTGAGCGCCCATTCCTCTCTCAATATAGAGCCATCAGTCTCCTCAGTATCATGAGCAAGCTTTTTGAGGCTATAATGAACAAGAAGGTTGTTGATCACCTAAATAGGAACAACCTCTTGACCGACAAACAATATGGGTTTTGATCGGTCAGATCCACTGCTGATGTCCTAAATACCGTAAACTCACAGAATCAGTGAGGCATTAAACAACAAATACACCCAAAGGACTATAGCATTAGATTTCAAAGACCTTTGACAAGACCTTCGAGACCCTAGCAATCAATGCAAGCCAGAGTTCGATTCTCGGATCAACCCTCTTTTTACTTTGCATAAATGATCTGCCTAAGAGTATACTCCGATCATTTTTGAATATCTATACTGATAATACAACGGTATACGTGTGCACCTCCAGAACTGTAGATGATCAGACATTAGCAGCTGATCTCTCCTTAGATCTAATATCTCAGTGGAGGAAACTTTGTCGGGCTGAGAACTTTTCAGCAATCCTGCTACTCGCAATTTCGCCAATAATAATAATAATAATAATAATAATAATAATAAGAAGAAGAAGAAGAAGAAGAAGAAGTAGGGGAAGAAGAATAAATGTTGAATATTACGTAAAAATCACTATCATAACTACTGCACCTATAGCGCAATCTCCACTCCTTCCTTTTTCATTCAAATTAAACTGATAAATACTTAGTCTTACACCAACATCATCAGCATTACATCTTGTACTTCTTACTTTGTCTTAAATAGCAATAATTACGGAATCTATTTAAAGAAAAGGACAATGTGTTTATATCGAAATGTCCCTATAAACAAAGCATGTTTTAGATTTCCATGTGGCTGAAATAGTTGCGTATTTCCCATTGTTACTAGTGGTCAGATAGTGGACATAAATTAAAAGTGAAGCTTACAAATTTTGATTTTAATTGCAACCCTCCCCAATGAGAAGAAGAAGAAGAAGAAGCTTTATGAAAGAATGAAAAACTATTAAAAAGCAAATAAACAAATGAAAAGTGTCAAAAACTCACCAACTATTAGAATGAAATAACTACTTGCACAGATATTTCGAACTAATCAACATTGTTTAAGTGGTACTGAGTACTTAGAAAACTGTTTCCAATGAGTGGTATATTTCCTCCTGAAGCTCAAGGTTCAATCTGAGAAGGAAAACAAAAGAGAACAAAATGTACTAAATGAATAAGAAAAAGTATAAAAGAAATTAGTGGAAGAGGAAAAGGTAAATTAAATCAGACGAAAACAGACGATGCGAATCGATTTAATATTTCATAGTAAAATGTTGTAAGTTATTTTGACTAGTTTTTTTTTTTTTTTTTTGTTTTTGATGTATTTTTTTCAGCTGTCAAATGACAAGATTTTGAAATAAAGAAATATACATCTGACCCAATTTAAATTCGCATCTCAGCAGCTCGCCCTCTGTAATGTGACGATGCCTTACCATGTCGCCTACGAATGTTGTTATTCATTGTTATTCCTTCTTCAATTTTTCTTTTGACTTTATTCCATGCTGTATTGTCGCAGTAAGAGCATATAATAACAGTTTTAGGAGACGAAATGGTATGGAATTACCACATCACATGTCAAGACATTTGGTTAAAGGATGCGAATTCATATCTCATTTGAAATCACTTCTTTCTTTGCAATTCCGACAGTTTTATTTCAACGAATAAAGAGAGCAACAAAGAAAACAAAGAAGGAAATAAACTAGTTAAAAATTAATAATGAAACTATGTGCAATGTATAAAATTCTTCACCTGAAATACTCAAAACAACTTTAGAAAAAAACGATTCAATGCTGGGAATCAATCAAAATGTTCTCTGAGCAAACAATCTACTATGCGAAAGAAAAGCTAAAATCAAATTTAACACTGAGCAAAAAATTGTCTGTTATACAGATAAATAATTCTATACTAGACTAAATCGAGTACGCTGATCCAAAATTTTTACTTTTATTTTAAATTTTTAATTAGGTATGTCTATTGGTTGCAACTTGGGATTCATACGAATTCGTTGTACACAACTTTCTTTGGTCCGAGAGAACTGAAAATTATGCTGATCCAATAACAATATGCTAAAAGCACATTTTAACAGACACCCTGGATGCCAAATGTCTTTTAAAATGCACTTCTTGCAGCTGATCTGTCTGCCGCTAAAAGATGAGCATGCTGTAAAATTCCAGCAGGATATATCTGAAATTGAATCGATGCATCAAGGCTGGTTCAACGCAAACGTGACTTATTGCTGATTTCTACATAGAGGCAACAGTTGAACGTACAAGAGCAAGAGTAAGTATCTCAATCAATTTTGAGGATATCACAAATAAAGTGAGAATTTTATTTTTATATGGTTATTTCCAATTGTCATTTAAATTTCTTTTGGGCATAAATGTACTATTTATTAATACATGGTGATTGAAAATTAACTCCCCATTTTAAAATACTTATAACTTATTTATTAACTATAATTTTTACAAAAATATGAGTGGAAAGCTTTTAGCATGTGGTTTTATCTAAAATTCGATATTGGCACCAGATTTTTCTCCCATCTTCTCGAGCCGTCCAGGAATCGCGTCAACTAATTTCATAATAAACTATTGTGGTATAGAAGACATAACTTCTTGTATTCGCCCTTCAAGTTCTTCCAAAGTCTTTGTTTGGTATAGTAGACATGCTTCCCCAAAGAAAGAAATCACGGTGTTAAATCAGGACTCCTGGCTGGCCACTCATACATATAGTGGGGAGTTACTTTTCAGTCACCCTGTATATTATTTGCGTCAAACTTAAATATAATATATACAATACAATTATGCTATTAATATATTTATCTTGAGTATAAATATTCTATGAATAGATCTCAAAAGTCTGACCTGCGAGGAAAATCTTGAGGACTTAACATCAATTGCAAGAAGACAAAATGCATGGTTGTTAGCAAAAGGAACAGCCCAAACAGCAAATTACAAATTGGAGATACCAAAATCAAACAAGTACAACTATTACTATATCTGGGAAGTATTTTAACAGAGGGCGGAAAGTGCAACACTGAAATTCGAATGCGCATTGGGGAAAATGCCTTCCAAAAGCTAAATAAATTATTAAGAAATATGAAAATTTAATTAGAAACAACGAAAATAGTACTGAACTGTAATGAAATATCAGTCCTCGTATATGGCAATGAATACTGGACAATCTCCTCACAGATGAACAACAGAAAGTAAAAATGTTGTTCTAGAGAAGGATGCCGAGAATAACATGGATTTAACATGTAATCAACAACGAAGTTTTAGAGAAAATGGAAACAAAAAGGACGGTTATACTTAACATGAGCAAGAGACAGTTGACATTTCTAGGGGATATAATGAGAAAAGAAGGCTTGGAAAATTTGATGCACAGGCCAGATTGAAAGCACGGCGTGAAGAAGAAAACAAACTATAACATCCCTAGTGAGTAAATGGAAGGTAGAACAAGGTTTTGTAATTGTCTTGGCACTCTTGGTTATTTTTTGTGTTATGATAATTAAATATTTTTTTATTCCACTGGACACAGGTTTGTTTTGTTGAAAATTATAAAATATATATATATATATATATATATATATATATATATATATATATATATATATATATATATATATATATATATATATACAGACATACACACACACATACATATATATATATAGTTTTATGGTATGCTATATTCAAGAGTAAAAGTGTTAACCGTTGACCTCAGTGTCCACTTATATATATATATATATATATATATATATATATATATATATATATATATTATTTCTAGGAAATCAACTGATTTTTTATCCGACATTATTTCCTACTACTCCAAACGTTATTTTGTGGATACCCATGTTTGAGTAGACACCAAGCATTTTTTTTCTTTTTTTTTTTTTTCTTTTTTAATAGTGGGAATAACGTCTACCGGCCAGCTCATTCAAGAAACTTCAAGAAATATTAATGCTCTCCAACGGGATACGAATCTTCATCCACCCCCATATATATATATATATATATATATATGGCTCTGTCACAAAACCCTGTTTATTCGTGATGATAATTTTTTTAGAATCGGATTTGTGATGCTCTATTTATTAAGCTTAACATAATACATACAAAAAACAAGATAAAAGTGAGGAACATCCAGTGAGCATCGAAGTACAATAGTCATAGTGTACGAAATTTTCTTGATATCTTATACTCTATATTGAGGCCTTTAGCACTTTATAAAATAAAATTAGTGACCCGAATTTAATTTCGCACGCCGTCAATAAATTATCTTAAGAAAGGCATGTAACTAAATATCCCTAAACCCCGTTTTATTGACAGTAATCTTAGCCTGCCAAAACAGAAATGAAAAAGAAGAGCGTTACTCTATACGCCTTCTGAACTATAATTCTGTCCATGCAATAGTGTAACTACTCGCTACCAGCATTATTGTTTGTGAACTTATTATATGACCAATTTTATTAGATTGACTTGGTTGAAAATAAAAGTTCAAAGGATTTCCTTCATCTTAGGGAAATTGTAGGCACGTGTATTAGATATGGCACTAAGGTAGAACATAAGACCTAATGTTTCAGTGTCTTCTGCCTTACTACAGAGCTTTCCCGCAAGCAGAAGAAAATTTGTGGCTGATAATCATAATTACGGGCGTAGAACAATTTGAATAATGGAATCAAGTAAACGTAAGACTGAAAAAGAGGCGGAGTTCGGCTTTTTGGTGCGATCGTACCGAGAGACAGTCTGCCGAAAATTGAACGCTTTAAATGTGTCGCGTGGCTTTATTGTACAAGTATAAAAGAATACAAAAGGATTCGGCCATTTCTATTGATCTCTGTTTTACAAACTTCCCCCACCTTTTAGATGCGTTGTGTTTCGTCAAATGCATGAAACTAGGATTCATGACCTATATATTGAATTTTATTTCAATATATGTCAGTCGCTCATTGATGCATTTTGTGGTTTCTTTGCATGCACAAATTTTGTTCTTAGAAGACCCTAATCCTTTTTATTTATGTGAGATTTCAATTGCACAAGTTTTTATTCACACATACACACACACACACACACACATATAACTATTTCACCCCTAACAAGGCAGCAAAGCTACTCAGATGCATGAAGTCATTGAGTGTGAAAGAATATATGAAATAGAAAAGACATTAATAAGAAGCGGGAACAATAAAAGAATAGGAAGATAAAGATTTACATTGCATTTAAAATTTTGGAGACCGAACTTGGTTAGAAAGCAAGAATCCGGAAGAGCGTTCCAGCAGCGAGAAGTACGAGAAAGGAAATAATTAGCATAGAACTTACGGTTATATTTAGCCATTTCAACTGAGACCTTGTCACCACTCTAGTGCTGTACTCAAATTCATAAATTCTAGGTACCATAGAGGAAAGTTCATCAGAACAATTACCATGAAAGTATTTATAGAAAGTGCACAGGGAAGTTACATTACGGCAGTGAGAAAGTGACCGAAGACAAGATGCCCCGTCAGGACTAATGATATTGCAGATTCTTCTTTGAATTTTATCAAATCTCTGTAAATATATAGCATGAGCACCAGGCTACACGTGGCAGCAATATTATGGTAGATTCTCAAGAGAAAAGCTCAAAGATTTTATGTAATTTTTTTCTGTATAAACGTGTCGATTTTTATGAATGCGGATGACATTATCCAAAAATAGTAGAGTTACGTATAATAAATTTAAAATTTATTAGTAATTTTTTGATATTTTCTCAACAATCGTTTTCGTAAACGAGGCAATAAAGACAAAAAAAGTATCTAAAATTGAATAAAATATTAGATTGCTTAGAATATTTTCTTCAACTTTAAAGATTAGAAGGTAGTTAAAAAATTATATGAATACAATTACCAATATCAATATATATATATATATATACATATATATATATATATATATATATATGAATGAATAAATATAGTTTTGAGGTATGGTATATTTATGAGCTAAAGTACTCAATATCAGAGATAGAGCGTATATAAATATAAAAGTGAACATTGAAGTCAACACTTAGAGGCGACTGACTGTTTCATGCTGTAAAATGGCCTGGTGATTATGTTTAGCATGAAGCTTCAATGTTCAAATTTCAATGACTTAAAACTGTTATATATATATATATATATATATATATATATATATATATATATATATATATATATATATATAGGTTGCGGCAGAGATATCTCGAGAAATGCCACTCACATGATGGTAAGATTAGCTACAGGGTACAACAGAAATAACTCCCTCATAATGATATGATATTAGATAGATTAAGACTCATTGACACTTGCCTGAGTTCACTATCATGACCCAAGTATTTCAACGATATATAAACTTAAACAGTAAAGCAATTAAATTCATTGTCTGAGAATACTATGGAATGAATATCTGAGAAAAAGCGAAAACGAGAAAATGGAAACAAAAAGGACACTTATATTTAATATAAGAAGGAGAGGGTTGATATTTCGAGAGAATATAATAAATAAAAGGGGCTTGAAAAATTTGATACTCACATGAGAGAGTAAAGACTAAAAAGGAAAAAGAAAACAACGCATAACATACCTAGCGAGCTTGAGTAAATGGATGGTGGAACAAAGTTTAGAACGGATAACAAAACGACAAAATTTATTAAGAGCTAAAGGGAGGAAATTGTGGAGACCCATGATCAACACCAATCTAGATTTGAACAGTTTAAGATTGCAGTGAATGAGGATGCATCTTCTTGGAAGTCGGTTCCATAAAACCGCGGTACGTGGGATGAAGCTGCTCGAGTGGATCTTACATCTCATCAGTGCAATACGAAGAGATCGCGACAATCTGCATAGTATGGGAGTTCTTAGCCGTCCAGGTTAGAACTAGTGGATCTAAAGAATGTAGTTCCTATGAACACTTTCCATGGATATAGCGATAGACAAGCGGGAGGCTTGCGACATTTCGTCTGTTGGAAATGGATTGTAAGGTGAAAAATAATTCGTCACCCAAAAGGGCGCGAAGGAAATTTTGGATTCTCTCGAGACTGGAAAGTGAAGACTAGGCAACTCCTGCCTATATATGGCAGCAGTACTTCGTTTTCGGCCTGATCTCACTCTTGTAGAGGATAACAGGAATCAGGTACTTAATTGAACGGTACAGGGAACCGACCATTTTTCCAGTATCTTTAGCAATGAATCATACATACGAGTTCCACTTGAGGTTTGAGTTTTGTTTATGTCCTAATAGGCACTCAATCGCGATCGGTGAAGGTTTCGAGTCTGTTCAGTGATAACAAAACTTAACTAGTTTGGTTTCCGAGGCATTAAATGTGACCCACTAGTTTTCCCCCACTTAGCTGTTCGAGCTAGGTCAGAGCTGCTAATCTTTGGTCATCTATAGCTTTGGAGGTACATCCATATACCAATGTATCATCAGAATAGATATTCACAAATGATCGGTGTATACTATGGGGCAGATCATTTATGTAAAGTAGAAACAGGTTTGGACAGTGAAGAGAATATTGGGTGATTGACTGTTAACAACTATATTCAGGGACCTACCCGTTATGAAATGTGTTTATAATTGAGATATATCTTCCAGCGATTCCATGATTCCATAGCGAGAGAACTTCTGCAGTCCCCCTTTATGCCCCACCTTGTCAAAGGCCTTTGATATAGCTTATATAATCTCGGAGTTCCTTTAATTTTCTTTCGAAGTATAGGATCAACACAACAGATAAATAGGCATAAAATATAAATATATATATATATATATATATATATATATATATATATATATATATATCTTCTTCCATGTGCCGTGTCCCTTCAGAACGATGGCTCTCTACAATTTCCTATCCTTTGTAGCCCTTAATATATTTTCTCTTTTTGTTATCTCTCCTAAACACTGTCCTGCCATCCCTTTACTCAAATTTGCTAGGTATGTTATACACTATTTTCCTCTTGCCTTTAATCTCTCCCGTGTGTATCAAATTTTCCAAGCCCTCTTTCCTCATTATGTGCCCTATAAAATTCAACTGTCTCTTTCTGATGTATCTTTACGTCGTTGCTCACATGTCCGTCCCATGGCACTCTCAGATAGTGAATTTAATTTACTGTTTAAATATATATTTTTTCAGCAGCCAGAAGTTGATGTTCGAATCCAGATAAAATCCAATATTTCGAACTAGGCAGGTAAATCCTCCCTACTTGAAAGACTGGCGTAACACAATCTTCTTTACTCTTTAGGTTATGCTGTAATCAGTCAAGCTTATCAAAATATCCAGCTAAATAGATACAAACTGGCACAGAACAAGCTTGACAGATAACTAGCTTTATGTGAAAAGCTTAGAAAGATGTATTTATCTTCAGAATGATTTCACTTTTGCCATGCCTAGTGAGTCAACTCGTATATTCGTCTCTCGGCATTTATTTTTGGCAGCTTTACGTTGAAAAACAGGTCCCCGTATGATCATTGGGATCATAAGAAACGTCAAGCCTGGTCAGTACCTAGATGGGTAACATTTTTGGAATACCAGGCGATCTTGGATGTGCCGGTGGTGTAATGGATAATAGCTCGAAATCGTTAATCGAAGAGCCGGGTTACAATTCCCATCAAGTTCGTTATATTCACTTACACGCAAATACGCTTGAGAAAGGTATGAATCCACACCTCCCCCCAACTATGTGTTAATTAGTAAGAGTTGTATCACTGAATCATTTTTAGTATTAAATATCTTGCAAATAATTAATGAGCCGTAGGAAACGAATCTACCAATCAATAATCTTTTTTGGCAGATCATTTCTCTCTGCAGAAATTTTCCAGCAGATTCCTTCTTTTATTGACGCACACTAATTTGCTAACACAGACTGAATCACACACTTGCAAGCACAAAAGCACAATTACAAAAACACGCATGTGATAATTAAAAAAAACTTTTAATTGTCAAAAAATCTAAAAGTCATATCCTGATGATTTTTATGAATATTCATGTTTCCATATAATTCATCCTTAATTTATTGAAATATTCGGATCAATATCCGTATCCATATATCTTTGTTGAAAATATTCGGCAGATATGTTCTGCCTTTTTACAGGTGCATGTTAAGTCCAGTAATCCTGGTGTTGTGCAACATTATTGACCGATATTAAAGTTCGGACCTAATGAAACAAAATTCTTTGAATGCAGATACATTTTCTCCCCTTCGAGCCATGTCGAGAATATTTGATTTGCTTCGTCAATTCTTACTTTATATACATATATATATATATATATATATATATATATATATATATATATATATATATATTCGTCATTTAAATTAAAATCGTTTTTAGTTCCCGAAAATATATGACTCCTACAACCATGTGGTATATATTTAAAAAATTCAGATCAGACTAAAAATTAAGTTTTGTCACAATTTTGAGCTAGCGTTACCCATTCCTTACTGTCTCATCTCATGTTCAGAGGCAATTACACGGCCTTTGAGGTGATGAATTATTTCCACCATGCAACTCCTTGCCCACAGACAGACGAGACGTTGTAGCCCCTCACTAAGCTGTAGCTATTTACCATTTCAAACGAACTACATCCCTCAGCTCTACTAGTTCAGACCTTCACAAGTAGGACCCGCCAGACCATGCACACATCCTTAGATACGGAGGATGTTACACTCAGCTCCTTCCACAGAACTGTCATTTTGTGGAACAAACTCCCGAAATGGCGCTTCTCTGACCACTGTAAGCTTAACCTCTTCAAGCCTAAGTTAACCGATATATATCCTACTTTCCTCTCTTTTATGCACCATGTCCCTTCAGGGCGTAGGTGATCATGGCCCTCCATATCGTTCTGTCCCATTTAGCCCTTAATAAGTTTTATCTTTTTGTTATTTCCCCCAAACCCTGTTCTACCACCCGTTTGCTAAAGCTAATCAAGTATGTTACATGATGTTTTCATCTGTTCTTTTTCCCTCAATCTGTCCCGAGAGTATCATATTTTCCAAGCCCTCCTTCCTCATTACCTGTCCTAGAAATTTCAACTGCTTCTTTCTGATGTTCTTTCTTTTTGTTTCCATTTTCTCCAAAACCTCGTTGTTGCTCACATGTTCGGTCCATAGTATTCTCAGCATCTTTCTGTAGAGGAGATTTTCCAGCAATCACTGCCATAGGAGGACAGATATCATGTAAGATATCCTACATATCTTCATAATATGCGCTTCTTACTTACTTCATTTAGTAACACTCTGATTTGAGTTGCTCTTGAGCTTTGTATTGGATGCAAAATAAACCTGTGTGTATGAATATTTAAAGATAACACTGGTCAACATCAAATTTATTGTCGAAATCTTTGGAGCTGATTTAGGACAATTTTGAAGTGCTGAATCCAAAAATCACATTGGTTTTTGCTCAATCAGGTGGACTTTTTGAGCTATGGCCACAGCTGATTTTTACGTGTTTGTCAACATTGTCATTTGTCTAAATATGCAACATATTTCACGCAATAAAACTATTATGTTAATTATCAACTTATTAATTTTAACCCATCAGAAGTATTTTCAGCCAAAAATAGCTACATTAATATTAAAACGCGCATCCAAAATATTTATACACCAATAAACCGCAATAAAGCGCTTACATCTCAAAACACACTGTAAAATACAAAACCATAGAATGCAAAGTAGTAGTAGTAGTAGTGGTGGTGGTGGTGGTGCTTGTGTTGCTGTAGTTGTAGAAGAAGAAGTGGTTTTTGATGATAATATCCCACATCCTTTTTCAAAAAAGGAACTAAATGATCGAGTTCGCGATTTCAGCTTGTCAAAGTCCTCTGCCAAACTGCTGGCATCCAAATTGAAGAAAAAACTCCTCTCTGACAGTGTTCGCATCACCTTCTATCGCAACAGGCTTCAAGAGTACCTCCGTTTTTTCTCTGAAGATAAGGACATAGTGTACTGTACTGATATTGCGCAGCTTGTGCACAAAATTGGAGTGCCACACTACGAACCCGAAGATGAGAGACTGTTCATTCACAGCAGCAACCGATCACTGAAAAGTATTCTGTTGCACAATGGCAACACTCAATGGCTCACTCGACTATACTGAATGAGAAATATGAAGTACTGAAGTAGTGAAGTATGCGCTGGAGAAAATTCATTATGATCAGCCTGAGTGGTTTATTTGCGTTGACCTGAAGATGGCGAACTTTTTGGGGTATTCACCAAGTACTCATTCTTTCTGTGCATGTGGGTTAGCAGGGACACTGCTCAGCATTACACGAAAAAGAACTGGACTGTTCGGGAGAAATTGATGCTTTGCAGAGTATCGAACGTCATCAATAAGCCTCTGGAAACAGAGACAGGATACTTTTTCTACCACTGTAGATAAAACTCGGCTTGATCATGAAGTTCATCAAAGCTCTGGACAAAGATGGTAGCTGCT